>WNHD01001201.1:0-20607 GCA_011057455.1 Ganaspis sp. Gsp50
TTGCCATTTTCTCTTTCAATTTTTGGTAAAATATGGACTTTATACAGGTCAATCGATTCGTTTTCTAATGTAGAAAATCTTTTCAAGAGGAACTAGCATTAAAAAATCAAAATTTTAAAAGTTATATCATGGAACGTTATCTTAGATGTCAAAAACAGTTGAAAATTGTCATTTACTCTATCATTTCTTTGTAGAATATGGACTTTATATAGGTCAATCGATTCGTTTTTTAATGTAGAAATTTTTTCCAAAAGGAACTATCATTATAAAATCAAAATTTTAATAGTTACATCATAGAATGTGATTCTCAATGTCAAAAACAGTAAAAAATTGCCATTTTCTCTTTCAATTTTTCGTAAAATATGGACTTTATACAGGTCAATCGATTCGTTTTCTAATGTAGAAAATCTTTTCAAGAGGAACTATCATTATAAAATCAAAATTTTAAAAGGTACATCATAGAATGTGATTTTCAATGTCAAAAATAGTAGAAGATTGTCATTTTCTCTATCAATTTTTGGTAAAATATGGACTTCATATAGGCCAATCGGTTCGTCTCGATGCAAGGAATGCAAGTTTTTTATTACTTATTCGAAATTTTAATGAAGATGTAAATTTTATACAAAAAACCTGGTTTTTTAAAGAAAAAATGCTGTCAAAAATATTTGAATGATAATATCTAAGAATCTTTACATACAAATCTTGATTTTCATGAGTGTCAAAACTCTACCAAATTTTAGTAATATCGGTCAAGTCGTTCTTGAGATATTCTGGCGATAATAAAGCTTGACATACACACACACATAATAATATTAAGGTAAAGATGACATAAACATTTTTCTTGACTTTAATTTTATTTTTAAAATATTAACAAGATCATCAATGCTTTTCAAATTTTGTTTCGGGCAATTAAATAATCAATTGGAAATTCTAGAGTGAACATATCAGAACAATTATTAAAGCGAGAGGAATCAGCTACCCGAACGTGACTGGAAAAACGTTTGCTGTTTTCCGAGTCGACAGAAAGCATCATTTGATGTCGTTAGTGTCCATGATTGGTGAGTACATGACTAGAAAATTATTAATAGTAAAAAAAATAGCAGTAAACAATAATTTTATTCAAAGATATAATAGTAATAAAATATAGCAGTAAACAATAATTTTATTCAAAGATATAATAGTAATAAAATATAGCAGTAATAAAAAATAATAGCAATAAATAATAATTATAGGAATACAAAATAATTGTAATGAAAAATAATAGTGGTAAAAAATAATAAGAGTATGGTAAAAAATAATTGTACCTAGTAAAAAATAACAATAGTAAGAAATAGTGGTAATAAAATATAATACTAATAAAAATTATATTAATGAAAAATAATAGTAGTAAAAAATAACAGTAGTAGGAAATAATAGTAAAAAAATAATACTAATAAATAATACTAATAAATAATACTAATAAATAATAACACAAATTTTCAGATCCATCGCCAGATTGGTTCGTAGGTGTTTCAGGTTTGGAACTTTGCCTTCCAAACTGCTCCTGGATAGAACACAAACAATACAATTTGTATCCGTACGATGCAGGTACAGATGAAGGAATTACTTACCTTGTAAGTAAATTATTTTATTTTTCAAAATTTAGTAAAATCTGAATGTTTATTTGTTTGGAATTATTCCTGCACTTGAGATTCCTCGCAGACAAAATTTTCTCCATTAACCAAAAATACCATTTTTTTAAAAAACTGAATAAAAGACGTTGAAGGGTGAAAAGCAGTTAACAGTGGTTGTCAAACACTTTCCCCTCTTTTCCTGAAAATTTTCGCTTTGACAATTTTTTTTAGAAAAATACAGACACTTTTTCGAAAAAAGGGCTCTCTACAAGAGAACTAAATATTTCCCATAATCATTATTTCTATAAAGATTATGGGAAATATTTATTTTTGGAGTTTTGATGATTAGACGAACGAAGAAACGTATTCCAGTACTGCAACTGTCATAAATTTTGACGAAAAATATGGCGGCACTGAGTAGGGCGGGGAAACACAACGAAGAAAATAGACACCAGACGTCATGCCTTTGTAACAGAAACGTGACGTCTGGTGTCCATTTTCTTCGTTGTGTTTCCCCGCCCTACTCAGTGCCGCCATATTTCTCGTCAAAATTTATGACAGTTGCAGTACTGGAATACGTTTCCTTGTTCGTCTAATCATCAAAATCCTGAAAATAAATATTTCCCTTAATCCTTTTTTCCTATAGTTCTCTTGTAAAGAGCCCTTTTTTCGAAAAAGTGTCCCTATTTTTCCAAAAAAAATTCCCAATGTGAAAAATTTCACAAAACGAAGGGAAAGTGTTTGACAACCACTGTTAACGACTTTTCTCCCTTCAAGGTCCTTAAGTACATTCTACAAAATAAGTCTATTGAATAAATTAGTCGACTAATAAGTCGATTGTTGATAAACTTATCGACTTATTTTTGTGAAACTACTTGCGCTAAAAAAATACATCGCTTTGAAACTCTGGGAATCGTCTTGGAAAACCTTGAAGTTTATCACGAATGTTTGATTAATTATTAATTTTTAAAAACAATTTGATGGAAAAAGAAAGATAAAGGTAGATTCCTAGATTATCATTCCAGCAAAGTAAACTATTTTAATTTATGGCATTTAACAAATTTTTGCTTTTGTAGGCTGATGACATACCAACGATTCCCCAGCAACCAATTCGCCGGATTACCACGTCTTTTCCGAATGACAGTGGTTCGCCTTTTTATGATCCTTTCAACAGTGACATGAAACCTATGGCCAAGCTGTACATCAATCGTCAAAGAATTTATGAAAAAGTTTGTGAAGGCATGCCACAAACCCCATCAAATTCAGGTGGCCACCACAAAAAATCTAACAATAGCAAGTACATTTTCTTTCTTTTCAGTTGCAATCATCATTATCATTGGCAAAATTCAAACTTTAGGAAACATTGAACCAACCTTTTTCCTTTTTGGACTAAAATTGATATAAGAGGATACAAATATTGATACAAAAATTGATACAAAGATTGATACAACGATTGATACAAATATTGATACAAAAATTCATACAAAAATGGATACAGAAATTGGTACAAGAAATTGCTGATTGAATTCTTTTAACTTAAATTTTAGAAAATGATCTAAACAATGTCTGCTTGTGACTGCAATTGTACTTTACAAGCTCGTTTACAAGCTATTATACAAAAAGTAGAAATACTTTTTAAATAAGTACGTAATCGACATGCAAGCTTCCTTACTAATTGGGTAGTTACTGTCACCACCTATACGCTATTTTTATTGCTACCGGGAACATCTACATTTTTTTGTGAAAAAGTAACTAAACTGATAAATTTAATTTTTAGTTTTATTCTAAGTTCAACTAGGCTGAAGCTTCGCCAAAAGTGGAAGGATGTGGCATTTACGCTAGATACGAAAGGCCTTTCCTGCTCTCTAAATATGAATCAGCGATAAGTGAGTCACTTTTTCAAATCAGCGCACATAGGCTGAGAGTCAACGGATTTTTAGGTTATGTTTCACTGAAGCATCAGCGTATATACGCTGATTTGAATAAGTGTCTCACTTATCGCTGAGAATCATTCCGCTGATTCAGACTTAGAGAGTGGAATGCAATAAAAGAAAAAAGAATGATTATTCAATTAGTAATAACTTACTTTTCATTGCAATATTTAATTCATGAAAGGTCGATACAAATATCTTTATTAAATCAGATATTCTCGTTTGATTTCAGTTTTACATCAATGCCAAAGTTAAAATCCATAATAATATTTTCTAAAAGAAGCATACAAATTCCTCAAAACT
The DNA here is from genome assembly GCA_011057455.1 of Ganaspis sp. Gsp50. Classification (NCBI taxonomy): domain Eukaryota; kingdom Metazoa; phylum Arthropoda; class Insecta; order Hymenoptera; family Figitidae; genus Ganaspis; species Ganaspis sp. Gsp50. Next base: position 3,848 of record WNHD01001201.1, read on the forward strand.
TTCATTGTTGACTATTGGAAAGGGTGTGTCGTTTACCATGATTACCTGTTCTTGAGGAATTAGTTTTCTGATTGAATTGATTAGTGACCCTGATTGATGAAAGTACAACTTTCTTTTTGGATGTTTTCCATACCATCATGCGCTTTTTATGAATTTTTCGTTTTCATAAACCCGTTTACAGACAATGAGTACTTTTTCCCGTGTTTCCTAATCGTAATTTAAATGCTTCTTACAGAGGTTTGCAAATTGACAGAGTGGGGTCCTTGGGGCAACTGTTCCGTAAATTGTGGTCAAGGAACCCGATTAAGACAGAGGCACTTTATCGATAATTACGCGGCAACGAAAATTAATTGTAAGCAGTCACAGTCAGACAGACGCGTTTGTTATGCAGCTGAAGGTGAATGGTATGTGTCACGGAATCTGTTTTTTAAATTAGCTATTGCGATTGATAAATGTTTATAATATTGTAAATTATTCGAAATAATAATTCTTCTTCTTCTTGGGTTTGTGGCCTAGTATGGCCAATTCATTCGAAATAATAATTTCCTTGCACAAAATATGATTGCCATTTGCCAGCTGACGCTTGTAAACAAACAGGCTTGGGAAGCAAGAACATAAGTTTATTCGGTAGCAGAGTTGGGTAGGATGTCTTCTCTTCAGCTCTCTGGCTAGAAGCAACTAGAATTCTATCCTACCCAACCCTGCTATCGAGTCTGTTCTTGCTTTTACTTCCCAAACCTGTTTGTTGACAAGCGTCAGCTGGCAGTCGTATTTTGTGCAAAGTGTTGTCGAAAATCGAAGTGGCGCCTGATTCGTGGAGATACCGGAAAAGGGACAATGACGCCATAATGGAGAATGAAAGGAAGCTCTTTTTTGACTCTTCACTTGGTGCCACGTGTTTTTTTTTTAGTGCAGATTTGTCATACACATTAGTTTTGTTCGATTTGTGTTTGCGTTAATGGTTCTTGTTAACATTCTTCATACAATAGACCTTTTCATTTCAAGTCGGAAGTATATTACACGCATGCGCAATATTCATTTGTTTGAGAGAAAACATGTCATCTGTCATTTTTGCTCTAATGCTTAGGGCCGAAATTTTTGACGTCTGCGCACTAAAAACTTTGCAAAATGAAAAGGTCTATGGGGAATTATCAAGTATAATTGAAGTGAATTAATACAGCCATAAAAGAAATTATTAATTCGATTAATTTACAATATAATAAACATTTATCAACCGTAATCTTTAAATTTTATTCCTTTGTAACTAAATTGTGATTTTCGAAAAGCGATTTACTGTTTAGAACAGAATTTTTACCAGAATAAATTTTTACCAGGATAAATTTTTACCTTTACTCACACTTAATCCATTTTTTCCTTAAAAGCGAATTGTCACCAAGAGATGCGGCAATCCTCAACAGCAAGGAATGCGAACTGGAAAATTGGAGTTCCTGGAGTGCATGTACAGCAACTTGTGCGCCCGCAGTGCAGACTCGATCGCGGAATTTCGTGCACAAAAAACACCGCAAGTATTGCAGAAATGTTTCAAAACAGCGATACTTGGAACAGAATCGAGATTGTGAAGAGTTACCGCCGTGTGAAGAGTGCAAAGAAGAGCCATGTCAGGAGGTAAGAACATCTATTGAACGAAGTAGCATCAAAGGTGTTTCTGAAACTTCGACTGAAAATTATGATGATGCCGAGGAAGATAATGAGGGAGACGGTGATTCGGAAGAGGAAGTGGAAGTAATCGAGGAATGGCTGGAGGTATGAAACACCTCTTTCAATCATTTTTCTGATTAACAGAAAAGTGCACACTCATTTGTCAACTTTGACTAATACACGCCTCAGTTTCATGTTTCATTTTAACTTGGACATCAAGAACTTTGGACTTTTAGGAAATAAAAAATGCTTACATGTAAATTCAAATGTTAGTCAAATTGATGTTAATCCAACTTAGCAATTAACTCTTTCGTATATCAATCTGAAAATGTTAACTATCGGAGAACATTTAATTCCACTAACAATATTCAACAGCATTGGGCCATTTCTCGTGTCGTCATTCCACTTCAGCTTTCTCATGAAAGTTAGTGCTTATAAGTGCCGCAGTAAGTTATGACTATTTCATTTACTTTTTCATTACCGCTGATTCATAAAGTTCGAATTTGAAAAGTAAACCTAAAACTCTTTTCTTCAATCTTCTTATGAGAAGATTGCCAGGAAGAATTGAGAAATTATTATTTTATGGGACATTAAATTGTTTTCAACCTTATCAGGGTTTCTACAATATTGGAAATAAAGGAAAACATCTGTAACATATGATGTTCACTCTTCGCTTAACTCAGTAGCTCAAAATGCCGAACCGAACATGTCCGAGTCGTTCTAAAACTGCCGCTTCCTTCTCCGTTGTGCTGATTACAGCTAGCTTGATCCCTCTCTTGTTTTCTGGAAGGAGATTCACCTTCCTTTCCTTGCTTGTATTCCCCAAAGCTCTGTTAAGAGCAGAGACAACATCCTCCTGTTCTGTTAAAATGTCCAGGTCTCGGATTTCTAGAGGTACTCTCAGCTCATCCGGGACCCGTACAGTTGACATTGTGCTAACTGTCTCAACAACCTTGGCTACATATGCCTCCTTATTGGAATCTCCTCCCAATCTCAAGAAAAGGTAACCCTTCTGCGTGGGACAAGCACCCAACACCATGGTGTTGCAAACTTCCGGGTCAACATTTGTGAAGTTTGCCGAGGACGAATGACCTTCAGCAACTCGTATTAGCATCGTAGGCGCCTTCGGTTTATTGCAGGCACTACTCGCCTGATCGTGTCTGCGTAGTAGACTTTGTGATGCTCCTTCCTGTACCTATGAGTACTTTTGATATAATCGAAAGTCTCGTACAGTCTACTCTCGGTTCTCGCTGCTTCCTCGGGCTTAATGGCAATCATGGAATTTTGTGAAGAAAAATTTGTAGAAATCCTGCCAAGGTTTTAGTGATTTAGTGTTTCATTGATAAAAAGCAATCATGGACAAAAAACAGTTGTACTAATATTTTATTAACGCCAACAGAAATGCCCGAATTCACGTTTCTCTTCGTGGTCAGTCTGGACACCATGTAGTTCAAGTTGTGGACCTGGTGTACAGTTGCGTTCTCGAATAATTAACAAAAATTGGAATAATGTTGGGGAAGAAGTACCGGACAGTGAAGATGATGAAGACGATCTACAGGAATGTAGAGTCCAGCAAGCAGCATGTACAGCCAAGATTGCCAGTTGCAATTTCACGAAACAAGAAGCTCGAGGTGATTTTTAAAATCATTGTTTACACATTAAAGAGACCTTAATTTTACAAACACTTCTTCCAAATAAATTATTGTATTTCTACATTAAAAGTGAGCTAAAAAAACACCCCACAATACCAATGTAATCGTCGTACTCAAAAGCTTGCACTTTTTAGACCCGAACAACATCCGTAAGGAGAAGGATATTGCAACACGTGTTTGTAGCACATTATACATCGACACAAACTATATGATCAATTTTGTTCCAAATATCAGCTTCTACACAAACCATATGCCCAATTTTGTTTAAAATATTAGCTTCTACACAAACCATATACCCAATTATGTTTCAGATATCAGCTTCTGCACAAACCATATGACCAATTTTGTTTCAGATATCTGCTTCGAGCCAAAGGAAGTCGGAACATGTGATGCAAATATCATTCGTTTCTACTATGACAAGGAGATTGGCGATTGTAAGCACTTTAGTTACTCCGGATGCGAAGGAACAAGAAATAATTTTCCAACGATAAGGGATTGTAAAGACGTCTGCGATGGAATCCAAAGTAAGTCGAAACATGTTGCTAATGACTTGCTACGCATCACTGTTTGTCATCCCGGATTCTCATAGGTACTTCTCATCCATTATAAGAAGCAGTTCTTTTCAAAAATTGTTCAAAATGGAATTTTCATTTCGTTGCTAATTTTTGATTCTCGTTGTTAACAACTGTTTTCTAATTTAATGCTTACTAACAACTAACCAGTGGCTGACAAAACGAATCAATCCACAAAACATTTCCAAGTCTCAATCAGCAGTGTTCTTAGTTACCACATTCCGGTTCAAGAACAACGTAGCGCAAAAACCAAGCGTGCTAAATTTGGTAAAAGATTGTTCTTCTTTTGAATTTTGATATGATGAATTTCGCATTTGTTGTAAGAATGCAACAATTGTTGCAAGAAATGCATCAGACTTTTTAAACACTTTAAAATACTCTTTAGGTCTGGAAGAAACATCGAAAGAAGAATTCAACGGACTTCAAACAGGAAGTCAAGTAATCGAAGCAACAGAGGAATACCATGGGAAAATAGACTGTGAAATTACAGAGTGGAGTAGATGGTCTGAATGTATGGGATGCCGAGGTTACTCTTTCAGTGTTCGTGAAATAAAGGTGATTGATACACAAATGTGTATTGTGAATACACAAATTATTCAAAACATATTTCCATTTGATTTCTTCTTATTATCTTGGTATGGCCAATCTTCATTCGTTTTCTTTTTTTTATGACCTTCGTTTGGCCAATTTCCATTTGATTTGATAAAAAATTTGTTCATTCTTTCACAACAGACCATGCCTCGCAACGGAGGAAAGAAATGCCCCAAAAAAGTGACACGAAAGAAGAAATGCAGCAAGTTAGAACCTTGTAGTAAGTAACGAAAACTGTGCAACATCGCACACCAATTAATCTTGAGAATGATATTTTTTTTGTTTTAGATGGCAAGAGTGCGAGTATTCGACGCAGAAGCAAAGATGAAGATGTACTGACCGAGGATTACGACGAAGATTGTAAGCAAAAGATATAAGCATTATTTTTTTATTCACCTCGTAAAAACCATAAATAAAAACCATGTTTATTCGGACATGGTTAATTTTTCTTCGTCAAACTGTTGCATCTTTAAACCATGTAATATCAGGTTTATTCCACAATGTTAATTGGGTATGAAAGACGGACTCGTACGTGTGCAATGTCTTCCTTAAGAACTTTGCATGTTGTAATGCTCTTTTCCTCTCTTACCAAAAAAGAGCATTACAACGATTGGGATATCGTCAACACCGACAATTGAGTTCACGAGTTAAACACTTTGAACTCACTTTGAGAAATGCAACGTCTGGTCGTCTAGAATCCGCACTTCTAGAACTGTAAATGAAAATTAGGTAAACCTACGTGGCGATGGTCAGCCGGCCGGCGTCCAAAATGGCGGCGTCGGTCGGCAGGCACGCTTCCTGGGTTCACTACCACCAAGTTCCGAACCAGGCACAAAGACAGGATGCTCCGGACACTAACCTTTGAGTTGAGCTAGTAACTTATTGTAGTCCGTGCTTCTGGTGGAACCAATTTCCAAAATGACAAACAGAAAATTGTCGCCACGAGGTGTCGATGACGGACCAGAGAATCACACTGAAGGCTCCCCTGGCGGTGCGCACAGTCCGTTTAGTTTGGCTCGTGCCCACAGGGTGCGCCACCACCTGATGTAAGTGACTGACGAATTGCCTTGATTTGAAATGTCTCGAAAACTATTCTCGGACGTGACTAGAGATTTTATTTTCCTTTTCTTCCAGTGCCGACCTACCACCTTATCAACAAGCTAAGGTTTAAAAAAAGTTCTTTTTATCAACAAGATACAAATAAAAATACAAATAGTACAAATAAAAATACAAATAGTACAAATAAAAATACAAATAGTACAAATAAAAATACAAATAGTTCTTTAAGAAGTGCGGGTCGACGGTTTTTCTTAAAGAACAAAATCAGATTTCTCTAAAAATTTAAGTACACAACAAAGTAGGAATCACCGACAATTATTACGGAAATTAAAATAATAATAAAAGTTATTTTATTTTCAAGATTCCGAAGAGTCTGTCGATTGCAAAGTGACTGAATGGTCCAGATGGTCTCGCTGCAGTTCCACATGCGGAGAGTCTGTTCAACACAGGTCAAGGACGTTTAGTGTCAAGCCGAAAAAGTTTGGAAAACTTTGTCCACCACTTGTACAATTTCGAGACTGTTCCAAGCCCGAATGTCCTCAGAATTATTAAATACCATTTTTAAAATGCTTTAGGGTTTTTATTAAAAACTTTAGGGTTTTTTTTAAAAACTTTAGGGTTTTTTAAAAAACTTTAGGGTTCTTTAAAAAACTATAGGGGTCATCCATAAACAACACTGTGCTCTAGGGAGATCTGAAGAATACTATGTTAAATTTTAATCTTTAAAATCTAAAAATTAGGGGTCCAAATACGTCTAAATTTTTCCAACGTTCTTTATTTTATCAAACTGAAATTTGGTCACACAAAGGCCATAAGTTGAAGAAGAAGAAGGGAACTTTAAGCTTCATCACTGGTGATTTGATAATTTAATCATTCCAGTGCTTAAAAAATGTAATTCAAAAATCATTTTACGTATTTGAGAACACGTGCTGTGGCGACTTGTATAGAAATTTCTTTCTCTGCAGAAAAATTTGTCCCTATTGCATATGGTCTTAAACAAGTTGACTTAATTCAATGATTGAATTCAACGATTCAAACAACTTCCAAGTAGTTAATTCTTAAATTTTCTTCTGACTGTTGATTACCTTAGGCCAAGATAAACTTAAAAAAAATATTCTTAAAATGAAAAGTGGACTTGCGAAAGAAATTTTGACTTGAATTAAGGTAATTAAGATAAGCGACTTTTGCGAATTAGAACATGAAACACTGAATGAAACAACAAAATATGCAAATTTTTTCAACAGGAGTGAGAAAATATATTTTTCATTATGACTAACGCACATCAGTTGCAAATAGCTACTGTGCAAAGCTTTATACTCAACTAACAATTTTTCCCAAAGATTGGATGTTTTCGATTGAAAATTAAGGCCATGTACAAGATCCTGAACATGATAATCTAGGGATCTACCTTTATCTTTCTTGTTTCAAACTAAAATGATCTTACCGCCAAACTACTTTACCGACCGATTGACTTTGTAACTACAAACATATCCCATAATCCATGACGACAAATACTCTTGATTTGTAACGAATGCCAAAGATTGAAAAAACTTTTGTTTTAGAATAAGATGATATCGAATATTTGCCATTATCATGTGAGATTTAACTTTTAGAATAAAAAGCTAGATCTCTTAAATATAATCAAAATTAATTTTAAACATATTGAATGCACAATCATGTTAGTATTTAGGGAAGTCAGCGATAAAAAGTGCAACTTTTTTTGAAAATACATACAGTGGGACTCGTCGGAATGAAAACCGTTTGAATGGAAACATGAAGTTTCCCCCTCTCTGAGATTTCTTCTCCAGTGGTTCTCAATAAGCGCATGCGCACGAGTCCGTTGCGCAGTGGAACTAAAAAGTTGTCTTCATAATCAGCTACAGACCGTAAATCTTAACCGATTTTAACTTATTTTTTTTTAACTCGGCGTTGAATTTCTAAAAATCCGCTCGACGTCGATTTTTAAATTATTTACAATTGCTTGGATGATTTTTAACCCCCGAGAACCACGGAGTCTCATTTCGAGGAGTTCTACTGCATTTCAAAAAACATTTTTATGAATCCCAATGTCTATAAACATTTTTATGAATCCCAATGTCTTTGAACATTTTTCTTAATTTTAAATTGAAAATCATTTTCATAAAAATGTGGGAATACAAAATGCGTTCTATACAAAAGAAACGTGAAATTGTAAATGAAAATTTATTGTAAAACTGACTGTGGTCATTATAAAAATTAGAGAAATGCGAATATGAAAGAAAATCAGAGATCAAAATTTGGATTCAGAAAATATTCATACATTAGATACTTATTAACTGTAAAAAAGTTGATTGAGAATATTATAGATACATAATTGCACTCATTTTTTGAATACAGTCTCTGCTCTGAATATGGCCATTCTTGGAGAATAACGGGGAATGATTTTCCAGGAAAGCAGGTTCCGCAAGTTATAGGTCACTCTCTGCGCAGGCGCAGTGCAGAACTTTGAGTGGATGCGTAACGCGAAGGAGGTGGAGAGGGAGAAGCATTGAAGCGCAGATGGTGGGAGGCGGTCATAATGAGAGCGGAGACTGTATTATATTAAATCATATAGCGTGTTCTCTGACAATAATAGTGGAACAATTGTAATAGTTGTAGTTAATATTATTATAATACTTGTAATATTTTTTGTAATTAAGAATAAAATTCATTTTCAAATCGTTCGTACAATTTCTTTCAAGTATGCACGATCTTTTATATGCACGTTTTTTATTTCTTTTTTTTAAAGAATAAAAATAAATGCATTAAAATTGTTATTAATTTAAAAGTGACTTTTTGCACAAACGAAGAATATTTGGAAAAGAAAAGGAGAAAAAATTTATTTAGATCAGCACCCGCGATCTACGAAATAAAAAAAAGATATAAGAATGGTTATATCTCCGAATTATATAATGCTAAAGGAAGAATCAAAGACTACAATAAAAATAACTAACAACTGACAACAATAATAATATTGAATAATGAATAAATTGCTAATAATGATTTCCATTGAATCATTTAAATACCATTATTGCATCTTTGTTCACAATCTTGAAAAACACGATCTTTTGATGTCTGAAAAAAAGAACAAAATGATTGAGAATAAAAAGCTGAAACTTATCGAGTAAGTACAATTTATTTCATACGAATTTATTTCTGTTTTAGAAATAAGGTCTTAAACATTTTAAAAAATGTTTTATTTTTTTATTATATTTTATAGATTGCAAGCATGTTTTCGACTTCCTTTTTTGGTCCTTTTCCTTTTTTGTTTATGTTTGTTCAAATTATTGTTTAACAGTGTGAAGAAATATTTCAGTTTCAAGATTTGTGATTATGGAAGCAAAGTACAATAATAATACTCTCAATGCTAAATTTATTTGTAATATCAATAATTTGCCAACTTTCGATAAAAATTGTATTTCACAATTTATCAAGATTATTTATTACAGATTGATTTAACTTGAATGATTGTTTGTTAAATTTAAAAAAAGTGATAAATTATGATAATTATAGTAAATTGACTAGAATAAATTATGGTAATTGTTGGGATATTGACATAACCTCAAAAAACTCGTCATAAACTCGTCAAAAAACGTCATAAACTCTACAAAAAATGTAGAATTTTTTTAAATATAATGAAAATAATTTTGTAAAGAAACTGAGCTTTTATGTTATATAATGTTTTATATGTTGTCATATTATTCTACTGCGCATGTATTATTGCCATAGAATACTACTGCGCATGTGTTAAAGCCATATTATACTACCGCGCATGCTATATGATGATAGTACACTACTGCGCATGTATTATTGCTAAAGCATACTACTGCGCATGTGATAAAGCCATATTATACTACCGCGCATGCTTTATAGCGATAGTTCACTACTGCGCATGTATTATTGCTACAGCATACTACTGCGCATGTGTTAAAGCCATATCATACTACCGCGCATGCTATATGACGATAGTACACTACTGCGCATGTATTATTGCTATAGCATACTACTGCGCATGTGTTAATGTCATATTATATTACTGCGCATGTATCAGTGTCATGTTACACTACTGCGCATGTTTTATGGCGATAGTACAAAACTGCACATGTAAATCGGCCAAACTGAGATTTTTAAAGTAATAGTTTTTGACGCTCGGCCGATTTACATGCGCGAACGTTTTAAGTCATATCTCGGGAACTACTGAATATTTTTTAAGCTTTCTGGACTTAAATTAAAGATAACACTTCAAAGAATACATTACTGTAAGGTACAATTTTTTTCCACTGTTTTTATAAAATCTATGACGATTTAAACTTAAGTTGCCGATTTTTTGTGGTGATCTTGCGTCAACCTTGCTATGTGAATTTGCACAGATTCTTTTTAAAATTTAAAAGAGCTCTACAAAATGAAATTAGTCATGATTTGACTTTCAAACATTCTCGTCTTTGAACACTAAAGTTTAAACCGATTTATTCTTGTCACAAAAGTTCGCTTTATTTGACCCCGTAAACTTCTTATTCCATTGAGCAAATATATTTAATGTATTTTTATTACATAATTGATTGAAATGGCGTCAATCTCATCAAACTTCCATTTATTTAATACTTTAAACCGGCACTTAAGGCCATGTGATGGAAAATGACGTCAGCTGTCACGTGACCGATATAGGCAATCTTTCCTCCATTTTATTCTCAATTAATACTAAAAAAAGAAAAAATTAAAAAAAATCATGAACATACATAAAATTAATTTTAAATAAATAAAATTATTTTTAAATAAAAAAATCATTTCAAATTAATAAAAATATTTCTAATTAAAAAATGAATGTTAAATAAATAAAATTATTTTCAGATAACAAAAAAATTAATGTTAAATGAATAAAATTATTTTCATATAACAAGCAAATTAATGTTAAAAATAAATAAAATTATTTTTCAATAAAAATATATGTAGACTGATGTGCATTTTTAGTTGGCGGCGAAAAGGATTAGCTTTGCATAGAATTTTATTGATAACTTATACAATCAGTGTATGTGGAATATTATCGAAAGCTGAACCTAGTCTTCCTAGAAATGGTAAGATCCTTTCAAACTTGATTCAGAAGAAAGTCACCAAATCAATTCAATAATAAATAATATCAATTTTATTTATTTAAGAGAATAATTAAAAGCTCCTTTCAAAATTGTAGATTCCGCATCAAATTACAATAACATTTGTCTCACAGCAGGATGCATTCACGCAGGTTTGTATAATTTTAACTTCTAATGATTTAAAATAGGCCTAGGCAAAAAACGTGCTCTGAGTACACACTCTAGCGGAGACAACGTTCCCCTTCTACGCACCGTCCTTCTCCCCCGCCTTACTCCACTCACAGGTTCGGGCGACAATCATTGGCGAGAGCGGTACGACGGGGGAAAGTGCCGGCGAGTGGAGGGGGAACGTCGACTCCGCTCGAGAGTGCTCCGAGAGCACGTTTTGTCCAGTAATAAAACTTTTTTCCATTTTTCTAACTTTTCATATCATAGTTTCAATAAACTTACTAGTTTTATTTTATTTTTCATCATGATTAATATCTTCTTTTGCAAAATAAAAATGCAAATCCAAAATTAAAAATATTTTATCGAATATTAAGAATATTTTATGGAAAATTATTTTATCTCATATATCAAAAATATTTTATTAACTATTAAATTATTATTAATAATTTGATTAAATATTCTTAGGACAAGATGAAACTCTCAATGTTTCTTTAAATTACATTGAAAATTAGAATTCTCTAGAAGATAAAAATATTTTTAATAAAATATTCTTAAGATTTTAGAACAAAATACAAAATTATTATTATCTGCAGCATCCAATGTCTTGGAACGTTTGGATCCCGAAGTAAAACCATGTGACAATTTTTACAAATTCGCTTGCGGTAATTATCATGAAACTGCAATTATTCCGGATTACTTAACTTCAATTGGAAATTTTATTAAAGCTGAATCAGAAATAAACATGAAGTTGAGAGATATTTTTGAATTAAAAATCAGACCACACGACCCAAAGCATGTAAAAATGGTTAAAACTTTGTACCAGAGTTGTGTGAACGAAAGTAAGATTCTTTTGATAATTAATACAACCTTCCATAATAAATTTTAAAAAATTTATAAAAGACAAAAAGTTTAAAAATATTTTTGTATAAACTTTTTTTTTCAATAATAAAGAACTCCATACTCGAACAAAATGAGGTTCAGTTCTAAGCAACATTTAAAATCCCAAATACAGTCAACTCTTTGAATAGTGCCGCCATGAATAGTGCGACTTGAAATTTCAGCTCGAGCGTTACCCCCTCTTTGGCGACCCTACCGTAAGCGTCAGTGCGACGCAAATATTTCAAGTATACTCTAGAGTGAGATGCGCTATCTGAAAGAAACTTTTATCTTCTAGCGAATTTGCGGCACTATTCATAGAGTCGACTGTACATCTGTATTGAAATTTAATTTTCTTTCAAGTTGTGTTTTACTACAATACAAGCAGCACTCAATATGCAAGACAAATTTTGAAAAAACTCGGTGGATGGCCACTTTTAGAAAATTCTTGGAAAGATGAAGATTTTGATTGGCAGGAATTAATATTTAAATTAGGCAGAGAAGGACTACCATATACTGCTTTCATTCAACTTAATGTTATGAAACACCCTGATGACAATACACGAAACATTCTTTATGTAAATAAGAATATTACATTTTTAGTATTAATTATTAAATTTAAACCTCTACATATTTTATTTTATTTAATAATAATAATAATTATTTTGTAAAAAAAAATAATAATAAGCAGATGCATTGGCAAAATAATAATAATGATAATAATAATAATAAACATAAGAACAAAAAACAAAAAAAAACAATAATTAGCAATAATAACAACATCTAACAAAATAATTTATCAAACAAAAAACAAACTTATGAATATTATTATTTAATAATAATTATTATTTATATATACTAAATATATATAATAATTATGTTGTTATTATTATTACTACTAATAATAATCTTATTATTATCATTATTGTTACTAATAATAATATTATTATTATTATTATTACTATTATTATTATTATTATTATTACTATTATTATTATTATTATTATTATTATTATTATTATTACTACTACTATTATTATTATATTACAAAGTTTTAATAACATTAATAAAATTAGATTTTTATAATTTAAAACAATTCAAGCTTATTATATTTTATACCGGAACGCCGATTCTCACAGTTAGATTCAGTACAGTGATTGGTGACCAGGGTGTGGACGTCGAGTCGGGAGCAAACAAGAAGTGTAGAAAGAGAGAGAGAGAGGACTCGCGCGCGCAACGACGTACGCTGTCCCACTGGAAAGCGAATAGACCTTTTCATTTTAATCTTTTGTCCCCTTCTAGCGCATACAATGACGCATCATTTAAAAAAAGACAAAGAAATGAAAAGGTCTATATGGGGAAACGACAAATACAAATGCCCCACTAATTGTAAGTGTGGCATTTGTCGATTATGCCTCAAAAAATTCATACGAACCTGACTGATTACATAACCTTGTCTTGAATCACTTCGCCGATTCTGTACAGCCCAATACAAAAAACTCTACAAAATCGGCGTTCTGGTGTACATAATTTATACAAAAATAAGAACTTGTTCAAAAATATATTAATATTTATCAACTTATTACGATTTTTAGATCAATCAACCAAAAATACAGGCTTTGAGTGCTAGTTCCACACGCGATTTCTACAATTTAATGGTGGAAATTGCCGTCTTTTTTGGAGCCAATAAAACTAAGGCCGAAGAAGAATTGAAAGATGCACTTGAGTTAGAAAAGAAGCTTTACAATGTAGGTTATGTGATTATGATAACAGTGTAGTGTAATAAAAGCAGATTGCGAAATGTGACAGGGAAGAAAAAAAGATAGAGAATCATAACCTAATTTCATAATCTCAAAAATTTTCATTTTTTATTCTATAATGTAAATCGTGTCTTGCGAACATATTAAACGAATAAATTAAATAGGAAAAATTGAATCAAAAAGTCCTTTACCAGTTTTTAAAATGTTGAGCCGTTCCGGAGTTACAGGGGTTTAAAGTTGATCAATCAGGTGCCTGCTACGGTACCGAAGCGGTGTAGGTAGCGTCCCCAGTCGTACCGCTGCGCATGCGCGGTCGTTACAGTAGAGGGGATGAATATCCAGCTCGCTCGCCAACTTCGAACTAACATAACTCCGCAACGGATCAAAATTTCGAAAAGTGGTAAAGGACTTTTCGATTCAATTTTTTCTATTTTATCCACGTCTAGCTTTTATTTCCCAAAAAACTAAACAAGCACGTTTCCAGATTTCAAAGTCAGACGCAGAAATACTAAAACTAGATGTAAACGATTTTCATGTAATTATGACAGTAAGTGAACTGCAAGGAAATTATTCTGGCATTTCGTGGACAAAATATTTTAATGAAATTCTTCCGGAAAACATCAAAATTACTGAAGATGAAGAAATATTAGTTGGTCTGCCTGGCTACTTTAAAGAGTTGGAAAGCCTGATGGAGAAAATTCCAAAGAGAGTTCAGGCAAATTATATTTTATTGAAAGTAGTCGAACACATGTTTACGTATTTAGGCGATTTAAGAAAAAAATATCCTTTTCCTTATAAAAGAGGGAAAAGACCACCTTACGATGAATGCATAACATTTGCTAAAAAGCACATGATTCATAGTGTCAGCGCCCTCTATGTCCAAAAGCTCTATAACGAAGAATCTAGAAATATGTCATTCGAAATGTTTGACACTATTTTCCAGGAGTTTGAAACAATTATAGAAAATGTAAGACATTTTTTAAAGAGTTTTTTTTAAATTTAGTCAGAGGAGAGACAAGTTCACTGACTTTCTGAATTGAAAGTGGTACAATCGCCACTGCGGGCGCCATGTATTTGTTGGGAATGTAAAAAAAGCATCAGTAGCATAACCTCCAAATACATTGAAGAACAACTCCAACAATTACGTGGTGCCCTCAGTGACTATTAACAATTCTCGTGACATTTTTTTCGATTCACAAAGTCATGAGATGCTGATAAACCTTAGACCAATAAACCTAACCTAACTATTTGTAATAATTGTAATCGTCCCGGATCTAACTACGTCCCTGAACTAAAGAGCATAACTTAACACGTTTTTTCACTTCAGGGAAATTGGACAGACAATGTAACGAAAGAATACGCGTTAGACAAACTGGATTCAATGATCACATTTATTGGTTACGATGATGACCTATTTGACGATAAAAATGTTGATGAATTCTACACAAACCTGGAAATAACACGTGGAAATTTTCTTCAGTCTATATTGAATCTAACCATTTTTAATAACAACCTTGCTTTCAGCCAATTAAACCAAATTGTAAATAGAACGAACTGGTCTTTTAATATGCAATTTTATCCTTTCTCGATGGGAGCTTTCTATAGATATGTTCAGAACGCTATTTGTAAGTTTATTTCATTTTTTTAAAAAAGGAAAGAAAATGCAAGTTTTCAATTTAATATAACTAATGTTAAGAACGTTAAAGGGAGAAAAGTGGTTATCAAACACTTTCCCCTCTTCTTGTATTACTCGCTTAAGACGCTAGATCGCTACTGCAGTTTCCTAGCCCTGCTCAGTGTAGCCGCCATATTCAGCATCAAACTTTGTAACAGTTTCAAAATAGGAATAAGTTTCCTCTTTCGTATAGTCATCAAAAACCCAAAAATAAATATTTCATGCAATCTTTGTTTCATATAATTATCTTCTCGAGAGTCCTTTTTTCGAAAAAATAAATGTATTTTTTTAAAAAAATTTTAAAGTGAAAATTTTCAGGAAAAGATGGGAAAGTATTTGACAACCACTGTTAACCACTTTTCTCCATTCAAGGTTCTTCCATAAAACATAACCTCTATTAAAAACATTGCAAGGTCCAACTTTTTAAAGCGCATCACAAATAAACAATGTTAAATTACGTTTTTAGATGTACCAGACACATCGATGCAAACACCATTCTTCAGTAAAGATAAACCCTGGTATATAAACTTCGGATCGATGGGTTTTCTGATCGGCCACGAAATTATTCATGGTTTTGATAATGTTGGTGTCAAATTCGACTTTGAAGGAAATTATTTCGAATGGCTACAAGAAGAAAGCAAGGATGCATTTCAATTTAAAACTGAGTGCTTTGTTAAGCAATACGGAAGATATCTAAACAAGGAAACAGGTCTAAAAGTAAGCTTAAAAGAAACATTTATTTTGATACCCAAAACAGCGACGCCAAAAATATGGAAACAATTTTCAGGAGCACTGCCAAATTTACAAGAACGTTAATCGAGAATTATTTCTAAGAAAAATTAAAAATTGATACATTCTTTACTAAAATTCAAAGTGATCCAGGCGAGTGTCAAAAACGTTAATATATACTCAAATTAGGTCTATTTTTTCTGGAGAATTAAGCGCAAAAAGAATATTTGAAAAAAAAATTCCAGGAACACATTCAAATTTGCAAAAACGTGAAACATGATTTTCTTAAAAAAGAAATAAAAATTGACGCATATTTTAGCTAAAATTCAAATTGATCCACAAAAGTGTAGTGCTTCTAATATGCATATAATTTCATCTATTCTTACAGTGAATTGAATAAAAAAAAGAAAATCCAAAAATAATTTCAGGAACATATTCAAACTTGAAAAAACGAGAAACATGTTTTTTTAAAAAAAAAGAAAAATTGATGCACACTTTTCATTAAATTTCAATTTGATCCAGCGAAGTGTAGTGTTTCTAATATGCATAAAATTTAATCTATTCTTACACTGAATCGAATGAAAAAAAGAAAATCGAAAAATAATTTCAGGAACATATTCAAGTTTGAAAAAACGTGGGATATGGTTTTTTTTACAAGGATTCAAAACTGATGCACTCTTTTTGTTAAAATTTAAATTGATCCAAAGAAGTGTAGTGATTCTAATATGCATAAAATTACATCTATTCTTACACTGAAACGAATAAAAAAAAGAAAATCGAAAAATAATTTCAGGAACATATTCGAATTTGAAAAGACGCGAAACATGTTTTTTTTAAAGAAAGGAAAATTGATGCAAACTTTTTGTTAAAATTCAAAGTGATCCAGGAAAGTGTAGTGTTTCTAATATGCATAT
>WNHD01001202.1:0-33184 GCA_011057455.1 Ganaspis sp. Gsp50
TATTAGAAAACTGTAATAGAAAAATTCAGTAACTAGCCGCTCCGTCCGAGAGTCAGCAAAAGTTGAGTAAATTTTAATACACTTATTTTTTCCGTGTATCCCGATTTTACAGAAAAGTTTATTAAAAGGAATATAAGAGTGATGCTAATTTTGTTTAAACCATAATTAACCAAGAATTTGCAGAAACATTACATTTTTTAAATTATTTTTTTGTTCACAACACTTTCAGTTTAAGCCATGTGACATTTTTTTTATCTTTGTATATTTCCGGTCCTGAAGTATGGTATAATTTGTAAACGAGAGATTATTTTTAGTTTTAGTGATAAAAATGTATGAAGTTAAAATATTTTTTAAAGTTTTTTTTAGTATATAATATTATATTAATATTTTTTAATATTTATTTTTTATTTTATAATTTTTATTATTTATTTATTATTATCAGTAATACTGTTTTGTTAGTTTTATTAATTTTCTTAGTTATCAGGTACATTCTTTTATTTGAATAAAAAAGATATGATAGAAATTAAAAAAATATTGTTTTACTATCGAAGAATTGTGGAATTCGAAATATTAATTATATTAACTATAAAACTTTATTTGCTTTGACTATAAGAATGTCGTAAACGGAATTAAGGGCACGTCCTGGTTGTCATATTTGTAATCAAACATTTTTTGGCGTTTTCGATTCGTTGATGGAAAAAAACATTTACGCTTCAATTGTGGTAATGGAAAAAGCGTGTAAAATACATTTACGTGCAGTTGAATTGAAAATTTATTTTTGAAATTGTAAAAGAATGAATAAGAAACGATTTCTACCTTATCGACTTTCACAGTTTAACGTTGTAGTAAATATTAATTACTTCGCATTATTTAAAGGAAGATATTTTTACTAAACAAAAGCAGTTCAATGTATAGTAAACAAAAATGATAAATTTTATGAAAAAAGTAAATAATTTTGCATTATTAATTCAATTTAAATTGAATATGGACTGGTAAATTTGGCACTATTACATTTTAAATTTAAATTATCTTTATAACTCAATTTTATTAATTTATTTTCATTACTAACTTTAGTTTAATTCTTTTTTAACAAAAAATTTCGTTTACATTCATTATTAGTTTTAGTTAAATTTTTGTCACAATATTTCGCTTATTTTCGTCACTAATTTTAGTATAATTTTTATTACAACATTTCGCTTATTTTCCTTACTAACTTTAATATAATTTTCATTAAAAAATTTCCTTTATTTGAATATTTTTTATTAATAATTGTAGTTTAATTTTTATGTCTAAATATAGTCACATTTTTATCACTAAATTTATTTTCATTTTTACTATACTAAACTTAATTTCGTCTCTATTATTAAACCCAATTAAAAATGAATCAAAAAAATATTTGTTCCCTATTGATTAAATAATCCATTATTTTGGACAGATAATGATTTCAGTGAAAGGTTGTCGATTAATTAAGGTTCACTTATTACGTATATATATAGGTATATAACTCCGATATCCTTTTAATTCCAAGTTTATTGACTTTTTTTAAAATCAATACTGTTTACTGATTTTATATATTTACATAAACCAAAAATAAAAAAAATACATTTACTCAGAAGTAGACCTCGCCGAGAAAAAATTGAGACGAGAAAAAGTGTAACAGAAATCGTTTAAAGGAGGCTAGATACGAACTGTGTAATCGATTGATGCAAGGCTTCGCTTGCTGGAACATATTAAGGCTAACTACCTACATTATATTTATTAATTGAAATATTAAGAGCAATAAATATTTTTATTTTGACACTCAAACAAATTTGTAAAAATTTCCACTTCCAATATCATGTTTTCAAACTCTATATTCATATTTCTGTATTTTCTTTTACCATAAAGATTTTTTATCACACAGTTTTTTTTAACATATAAATTTTTTTAACACGTACAGATTTTTATCACACACATTCTTTTACCCTAGAGAGTTTTTAACATACACATTTCTTTTACCAAACAGATTTTTTTAACATACAAATTTTTTTAACATACAGATTTTTCTATCATACAAAATTTTTGATTAAGATTAGAAAGTATAATAAAATTAGTTAAATTACAAAAAATTAATTGCTTTATTTAAAACTTTAAATGGAATTTTTTTGAATTCTTATAATTAAAGATTTACATTTTTTTTTACTTGTTCATTCAATTTATTTTAATTGAACATATTTAAATTAAATCTTTAATCTTCAATTTGTATTTAAATAATTGAAAAAAAATGCGAGAAGAAATATTAAACTCGTTTCAGAATATTCTTTGCATTCGAAATTCCAAAAATTTTGAAATAACAGATACGAAATTTAAAAATAGATTCTGATTACTAAATCGTACCAGTGTCACAATGTCGTTGTTTGACATCAGACAAAGTAACTATTATAGGTAATTTATAATGGAATGTTGAAATCAGAAAGACTGATTACAAATCCGAGTAATAAATTCCTTCAATTTTGTTTAATTTGTTTGCATTATTTTCTTCTTTCTTTTTATTATTTTTATTACCGACCAAAAAATTTTTGTTAGCGGCCAATTTTTTTTCTTACAAGAATTATTAATTGAATTGAAAAGTAAATGTTCTATGTCAACATTTTCTACAATAAATTAGCATTTTTTAAATTCCTTTTAAAATAACAGCAGCCAAGTCTGTAAATAATAATCCCAAGCGACTATTTCTACTTCTTCCTTCCTTTGGTTCTGTTCGTGAACCCGAACCTTAAATCAATAACAACGTCGCAAGGGTCATAGGTGTACGTTTCAATGCAGTTTGCTGATCCTAACTGTCTGTTTTCTTATGCACTATTTTAAAAGTATTTTTAGAGCAAGTACATTTTTATTTCTTTTTTGTTTACGCCCTCTACTCGAAACTAATTTTAAAAAAATTTGTATGTAAAAAACTGTTCATGTAGCGTGTAGACGGATTTTAAGGGCGTAGAAACTTTTATCGAGAAAAGTGTAATTGAAAATTAAAAAGCAATATTTAGAAATAAAAATCAGTTGAAAATTGTGTCCATTTCGTGAACATTTTGTTTTCTCATAGAGAAACGAACTCCATTTGATTGCAAAGAATTAAAAACGAATCTTTAATCACTTTAGAACTATATATCTATCATCAAACATAACCTACAATTTTGGTCTTCTAAGGTCTCTTTCTTCGGAGCGCGAAAGAATACATAAATAACACAAATACATAAGTTATATATTGATACGAATCAATTCGTTTTTCAGTAAAAAACATTTTTCCAAAAGAAACTGTCATAAAGAAATTCCAATTTTAAAAATTATATTAAAAACTGTAATTATAAATTTCCAAAATATTAAAAAAATGTCATTTACATCAATTCTTGGTAAAATATATATTTACTTTACATAGAAGCAAATCTACTTTCCCTATGAACAAGCAATTGTAATGCGTATCAAATTTTATCATTTTCGGTTCAAAAAAATACGTTCAGGAAAGGATGATTTTAGGGGTGTAATCAAATACAGTATTTGAATTACATACGTAGTTCAAAAATTGAAGAAATTGAATTTTTAAGTACCTACAGTTTTTACATTCATCCACATCTGATATAACAATTAATTTCAAAATTCATAATTGCTTCGACTTGTTAAATTATGGCTTCTTTTCTTAAAGCAACTGTTTAGAATGTTTTATCTTATTTACATTTGATAAGATACATTTTAAGCTCCATAGTTAATTTTGCCTGTCAAATTTTAATTACGCATCTTTTGGAGAAATTGTCCGAAATAATTTTTTCTTTTTTAGAAATTCGTGGGATGAAAATCACAAAATTGTGCATCAAATTTTATTGATTTCGGCACAAAATATTGCAGCGAGAAAAATCATTTTTATAATACTTGCTCTATAAGGAAGCCACAATAAATGAGTATTAATGTCAATTAATTACTTTTATTTATTTAAACTTGAAACATCACAAAACAATAAAATCTTGATTCGACACTGCTGCTGACAAGTGTAAACTTATACGCATTACTAACAAGCAATTCAGGTCAATTAGCCTGCAAATCATAATTGTTCTGTCATTCTTATCTAGGCTTACCAAGTGAAATCATAAGAAGCTAGTTATTTATAACACAATTGTGTTAGATTGATACTGAAGGATTTTGTGTGTATATACATAGCTTATAAATATTTTATTATATTAGAAACTGATAATCATTATCAAAACTGCTACCAATATTTCCATAACTAAAAATTAAGAAATACTATTTAATCACAATTATAATTATTACAATATATTCATAATCATAATTTCCGCGTGCAATAAGTGCCTCTGAACTCAGACGCAAATTTCTTGCGCAGGCAGAATCTATTCGAGAGGAAAGTGGTTCACGCATAGACACTTATTGCATGCGACCTCTCATTTTCTTAAATTTAATATTTCAAAAATACTGCCCGCTCTCTCAATAGTTCCGCTCTGAAAAGTCAACTCTCAATAATAAGTTCACTCCAAATAAGTTTTTCTCAATAAGTTCGCTCAATGGATTTTATGTGAAACGAACCTATTGATAGTAGTCTTATTCAAAGTTTCGTCCACTTTTTATGTTTCTCGCAATAGTTCCGCTCTGAATAAGTTGACTTTAATTAAAATCACTCTCAAGGTGTTCGGAGTCAATGTGTATGCTCTTAATGGACATTATGAGAAGCAAACTTATTGAGAGTTAACTTCTTCAGAGCTCTGGTTACTTTTGATCTTACTCTCAATAGTTCCGCTTTGAATAAAATCACTCTCAATAAATGCATTCGCAATGAATTCGCTCTCAGTGGATTTGGTAGGAAGCGAACCTATTGAGAGTGGAATTATTAAGAGTTCCGCACACTTTCTATCTTTCCCTCAATAGTTCCGCTCTGATTCACTCTCAATGTGTTTGCACTCGATTTTTTCGCTCTCAATGTATTCGAACTTAATGTGTTTGCTCTCAGTGGTCTTAGTGCGAAGCGGACTTATTGAGAGTTTCGCTTACTTTCTACCTTCCTCTTAATAATTTTGCTCTGAACTTTGTATCTTCTTCGGTTTTGATCTTAACAGTTCTCAATAAAGCCGCAAATAAATTGTGGGGTACTTGTTTTCCTGGAAAAGTCCTTGTTACTAATAACCGGATTTATTAAGAGAGGGTGCTATAATTACGTTTAATACGCATTTTTAAAATTGATCCTTATGATTAAAAAAAGAAAATTTATTTCAGCCAAGATCCTGTTATTCTACGTTATCTTCTATGCCGTGCTTAGTGGTTTCTTTGGAGCGATGTTGGCAGTCTTTTATCAGACACTGGATCCAAATCAACCCAAGTGGCAACGAGAGAAGTCATTAATTGGTAACAACCCTGGACTTGGATTCCGTCCCATGCCACCTGAGAGCAACGTCGAAAGTACGTTGATCTGGTACAAAGCTACTGATCAGGGTAATTATGGCCACTGGACAAAGGAGTTAAACAAATTCCTTGAAGGTAATTAAAAAATACTAGTTTGCTTGTAATTTTGTCTTAAAGTTATTTTTCATTAAATGGTGATCACTACTATCCAACAAAGTAGCTTAGTTGGTTAAAGGCTTAGCTGGTGCGGAGGTGACAGTGTAACGTTCGCGCCCACATGCCTGAGGATTTTTTTCGGATTAAAATATTCTCAGCAAAAGATCTGATACTGAGAATTCTTGGGATATTATTCGATACTTCGAAAATATACGTTCAAGTCCATTCAAATTGTTTCAAATACATTCAAGTACTTTCGAATACATTCAATTACATTCAAATATACTTAAATACATTCAAATACACTCAAATACATTTAAATATATTTAAATACATACACATATATTCAAATTGATTTAAATACATTCAAGTTGATCCAAATACATTAAATTCAAATACATTAAAATATACTCAAATTGATATACTCAAATTAATATACTCAAATTAAGATACATTAAAATACATTCAAATTGATCCAAATACAGTCAAATTGATTCAAATACATTCAAATACATGCAAACACATTCGAATTGATTAAAATGTAATCAAATATACATTCAAATTGATTCAAATACATTCAAATTGACCCAAATACAGTCAAATACATTCAATTTAATTCAAATACAGTTAAATAAATTCAAATACACTTAAATTGATGCACTCAAATTGAAATACACAAAAATGCATTCAAATACATTAAAATATGTATGTTCAAATTGATTCAAATATTGTGAATTACATTTTAAAATTATTCAAATACATTAAAATTGAAATACCCTCAAATACAGTTAAATATATTCAAATACACTCAAATTGACACACTCAAATTGATACAGTGAAATTGGAATACATTAAAATATATTCAAATTGAGTCAAATACAATCAAATAGATCAAAATATATACAGTGAAATTCATTCATAATGATTCAAATACATTTCAATCGATTCAAATTATACAATTGTTAAATACTAATTGTAATTAGTTGACTCTTAATAACAAAAGTACTCCAAGATAAAAGAATAAACGTCTCGAATGAATATTTACTATAGCATATATCCGAATATACATAGACATAAATTAATAATATTTTAATACATAAGGTATTGAAGTTAATTGTGGGTCCGCGTGCAATAACCGCCTCTGAACTCACACGCAACTTTCCTGCGCAACTAGAATCTGGTCGAAGGAGGCTATAGTGCATTTATTAGCGGCAGTTATTGCATGCGGCCCCTCAATTAAAGCTATTCGAAGGCTCACATTACTTTGAATTTCAGGTTACGACAAAAGTATGTCAACTGGTTCTGATCAAAGAATAACTTGCGATTATGGCAGACCTCCACCACCTGGAAAAGTTTGCGATGTAGATGTAAAAGCATGGACTCCTTGCACCAAAGCTAACAGCTACAATTATCACAAATCTGCACCGTGCATTTTCTTGAAATTGAACAAGGTTTGTTTTCTTTGATATTTCCTATAGATTTTTCAAGATTATTGCTGATTCATTGTTCTTTATATTTTCTTGTGATACATAATGCTGTGTCATGATGAGACGTTGGGGATCCAAAAGAATCGTAGCATCTAGAATAAAAATGTTCAAGTAGATGGTTAGGTGTAGAAAAAGAATTATTAAGTGTATGAATGTGAGAACGAAAGAAGCAATCCAAAATTTTGCGTCTTGCTCGCAATTATTCTTTTGGTATATAAAGAAAATAGGGTCATAGATATGTAATTTTTCTTTTAGTATAAAGGAAATAGGGTCATAGATATGTAATTATTCTTTTGGTGTAAAGAAAATAGGGTCATAGATATGTAATTATTCTTTTGGTATAAAGGAGATAGGGTCATAGATGTATTATAGAATGGGACATAGTTATCGCGATGCATATAGTTAGTAGTAATTACTATATACAAAACATATGTAGCTATTGCTATACAAAATCTATGTAGCAATTGCTATACAAAACCTATATAGTCATTGCTACACAAAATCTATGTGTTGTTGCGACGTTTCCAAACAATTTTCAAAGATACGTGTACGTATCATTGAAAAACTTACGTATCATTAAATTCTTATGTATCTTTAAATTCTGACGTATCTTTTGAATTAAAATACTATGTTTGTAAGAAATAAGTGACTTCTAAAAAGATTAAAATGAAAATTAAACTGTTAGAAAAAGATAGGAATATTTAAATTAGGGTAAACTATGTGGTGTTCCAAAATTCTACGCAAAAGATTATTTAAATACTTTACAAAATTTTTAGCAGTTGTTCAAATTCCGTTTAAGAATTCTCTAAAGTTCCTGAACATTCAGCCTTTTATACGTAATTCATTAATTATTAGTTCTTTAAAATCGTAAAAGTTTTACAATCATGTAGGATCTTAATCAATTCATTGGCAATTCTTCTTTACATTTCGATATATGGAAATTAAGGGCATGAATGTTGTTTTAAAAAGAATTTATGACTAGAAACTGACGAAACTAAACTGTTATTTTCATCTTCCGTGCTCGATATTCAAATTTCTCAGCTATATTGATGTTGCAAGAAAGCATAATGATAGGTCATTTACACACGTCTTGTTTTTACTATTCTGCAATTACTGATACGAAAAGGAAATATTTAAAATTTACAATATTCACAAATCAGTTAAATCAGTTTTCTCTTTGTGGAAAAGTTTCTAAAATTCCATAAAATTAGCTTAATTTTGCGAAAAATTGCCTTTCAAATGTCACCTAAAGAAATTACCGTTCAAATGAAACGTAAAGATACCTTTCAGAAGAACGTAAAGAAATCTTTGTTTTACGAATTATGTATAGCTTTTAAGATAATTTTTTATTGTTTAAATGTTTCGTTATAACTATAACTCGTTATAACATTATAAATGAATTACTATAAATGAATTACTATAAATGAATTACTATAAATGAATCACTATAAATAATAAATTTTTTCAGATATTCGGCTGGTTACCGGAGTACCACAACGATACAGAAAACTTGCCTAGCAATATGCCAGATGATTTGAAAATGCATATTTTGAATGAAAAATCCAGGAACCCCAAGTCCGTGGATACTATTTGGGTTTCATGTGAAGGTGAAAATCCCGCTGATGTTGAAAACATTGGTCCGATTCAGTACATTCCACGAAGAGGTTTTCCAGGCTTCTACTTCCCCTTTACAAACACAAAAGGTTACTTGAGTCCTCTCGTTGCTGTTTTCTTCGAGAAGCCAAAATGTAAGTATCAAAATTCAATTAAGTGACCCAAATTGCACTTTATGTTGCAGTAATTTTGAAGCAACATTGCATGGTAATGCTGCAGCGATCTTGCAGCAATGTTGTTGCAAAATTACCTAGTAATATAGTAATTTTGTCGCAAAATTTATATTATTATTATAAGATTCACATAATTTAAAACAGAGATTTTTGAAACATTTTTTTGCAACATTTTTGAAACGTTTTTAGAAAGTTTTAAGATCATTTTTAAAACGATTTGGAGCGTTTTTAGAACATCCTTAAACGATTTGGGGCGTTCTTAGAACGTTTAGAACGTTTTAGAACATCCTTAAAACAGTTTGAAGCGTTTTCAGAACATCCTTAAAACAGTTTGAAGCGTTTTTAGAACATTCTTAAAACGTTTCTACGTCTCTGTGTGATGTTCTATAACAGTAAGACCAGACATGAGACGTTCCTTGAAAGTTTTAAAAATATTTTCATTACGTTATAGTAACAAGATTGTTCCAGAATGTTTTGATAAAGAACGTTTTAAAAACGTGTTTAGAACATTCGGTTGCCCAAAATTAAAAAAGGATGAGACAATTTCTCAGCAGGAAGATCTGAAACAAAATCTTTGTACCCTAATACAACTGTTTTGCTTTCTAGACGGAGTTTTGATCAACATTGAATGCAAAGCCTGGGCGAAAAACATAATACACGACAGATTTGAAAGACGTGGATCCGTACATTTTGAATTAATGGTAGATTAAGCAAACATTGTCACCTTTGCCTTATCAATAACAACTAAATTGCAAAGGATTTTGTAAGCAATTTTCGTGGAACAACTACGACATTCAAGTATTTTTTTTAACATACTCATTGATATTATCATCTGCGATTTGCCTGTTGTATATTTCAACATTGCCTTCAGCATCCATCATGATAATTTTCTTAATCCATGATTTTAAAATTAGCGACAAAAATAAGCAATAGGTTACTTCTCCGGCTGCATCTTAATTATTATGGCTTTGTGTACATGGTTCGTTGAATACATTCGCGTGTGTACATAGATTAACAGCACGCTTCATAAGCTATATATTTGCTATAGATTGTAACTCGTTTCACATCTTCGTTGGTTGATCATGCAAATTAATCCTACGTCCAAGCACAATTATTCTCCCGATTCAATAGCTGTATCTGTAATAACACATGATCAACTTTTCTATACAATTATGTCCGGAATCATCATTTCATTTAAATTCATTTCGTTTAAATTCATTTCACTTTAATTCATTTCATTTTAATTCATTTCATTTCGTTTCATTTCATTTAATTTCGTTTCATTTCATTTCATTCCGTTTCTTTCCATTTCATTTCAATTCGTTTCAATTCGTTTCGATTTATTTCCCAAGGTTCAAATTTTCGTTTTCTCGTCCCCTGGTTTTCATCTGCAGCAAGTATGTCGATCATTAAACCATCCAAAAACAGTCCTCATACAATTGCTTCCAGAATTTAAGATCTCGATAGTCTAAATTTGTTGAAGAAAGAAAAAAAGCTTAAACCTGTGCGCGCACACTAGAAAAACATTATGCGAAAAAGACCAGGTCATTTTTAGCATTCTCATCATATTTTAATGATCGAGAAGCACAAAATTCCAAAATCAAGCACAAAAAGTTTTTTCATTTTCATGTTCAATTGTTACGCAATTGTGAAATTGGGTTTGAGGATGGGGAAGGAATTAAAGATTAAAAATTAACATACTAAATAAACGTAGTTTTTGAAGTTGGAATTCTGTACACACTTCAATTCCAAAAGGCATACATTCCACATAACTCGCGTCATTTCTGTCAGTGTGCTCAAGTCTTTGGGGAGTAACACTTTGTTGATGTTTGTCGGTTCTCAATTTTTTATTTCATTTTTCCGCAGCGCTAATTACATGGAGCGTCTCTTCCCTTTTAGTTTTTGTTTCTTTATTTAAGCCATTTTTTAAATTATTTCGATTTTTTCCATTTTGTAAATTTCTATTTCGATCTTTCAATTTTGTCATTGTTTTATTTTGTCTTTGTTTTATCTATTTTATTTTGTTTCTGTTTTATTTTGTCTCTATTTAGTTTGTCTCCATTTTGTTAGTCTTTATTGACCTTATTTAGTCTCTATTTTATTAGTCCCTATTTTGTAAGTCCCTACTGTTTACACCCTATTTTTACTAGTCTTTATTTTACTAATCTAGTCTTTAATTCATTAGTTTCTATTTTATTGTTAACTATTTATTAGTTTCTATTTTTTCCATTTTATTTTCCACTTTATTTTCTATTTTATTTTCCACTTTATTTTCTATTTTATTTTCTATTTTATTCTCTATTTTATTCTCAATGTTATTATCTATTTTATTTTATATCTTATTCTCTATTTTATTTTTTATTTAATTAGCTTCTATTTTGTTTTCTATTCTATTTCCTATTTAATTAGTTTCTATTTTATTTTCCATTTTATTTCCTACTTAATTAATTTTCATTTTGTTTTCTATTTTATTTTTTGTTTTCTATTTTATTTTCCATTTTATTCTCCTTTTGTGACGCGATTTGAAAAAAGATACCTTAGGTGCAAAAAATTGTAGGTTATGATAGTTACAACTTGATTAAAACTTTGTTTTTAATTATTTGCAGTCGAAAAGAGTTTCTTTGATATAATACACACGAATTATTCATAAAAAAAACTCCATTTGATGCGATTATTATTAATAATTAATATTATTTATAATAATATTATTAATAATGTTTAATTATTATTATTATTAAATTATTATTAATTATTATTTAATTATTATTATAATAGTTATTATTAATAATAATAATTGAAAACGAATCTTTATTCAAGTTAAAACTTGTTTTAAACATAAAAAACATAACAAATAAAAGTTTCAAACGTAACCTATAATCGTGTGCCTCTAAGGTCCCTTTTTTCGGAGCGTGAGCCTAGTGCCCGCTTTACCAGTTCCCACTTTTTTTGGCCCTGAATTTTGTTTCGAGTCCCATTTCGTTAATCTCTATATTCTTAGGTGACTGTCGCTACATTTTATAGCCAAGACAGAAGCGCATTACAATTATTCGGTACTTAGTTTATTCAACATATGTAGGTACTTAACTTAGAATCGCTTCTTTCACAGAAGATATGAATCACAGGGGTGTTTTGAGAACTGGAAAATAAAAAGAAGCAAAAGCGAGCTTAAGAATTGAGGCGACATCGGATGAGATTCAAAAGCAGTGAATTAAAATGACTTAGAGCGAGAAACCTATGTGCAAAAAAAATTATACAAAGTATTTACAATAACCTTGTATCGCTTCAAGCAAAAAATGTATACATAATGTACATATACATCTACATCTGTATATGTATATGTATATTGTACTAGTTTACACATTCGTGTAGAAAATACGTACGTAGAAGCGAATTTTTAGGGCTTCGTAAGAAATGCGCGATGCTGGCTAGTTGACATCTTTCTATAATTGCAGAACAATTGCAAAATTTACAAGTACGTTTTTTTTTGTATTATTTCGATTTTTTGCACTCTCTGGATTCTTTGGATTCTTTTGGATTCCTTGAATTCTCTTGGATTCTTTAGATTCCTTGGATTCTTTTGGATTCTTATGGATTCCTTGGATTCTTTTGGATTCCTTGAATTCTCTTGGATTCCTTGAATTCTTTTGAATTTTCGCTGCGAGAATGCAAAGAATGTATACGTTTTTTAAACGAGGGATTCTTTTCAAATTTATACGTCCAAGCGAATCAGTTAAGTGTAATAAAAATTACACAAACTGTCCATACTTTCAATAGGTCCGCTCTCAATAGGTCCGCTTTTCTCATCGACTCTCGAATCCTTTCTATCTTCTTTGCACTTCATGCCCGCCGCTCTCGGTAAGTCCGTAGACCAATGAGAATAGGGAACCTCTTTTTTCATACAATTATTCCCAATAACCGGACTTATTGAGAGAGAAGCTTGAAAAAGAGTATTGTATGCCTGGAAATGAATGAATTATTGAAAATGAATTACAATCAAGTTTCAATTATTATTAAATTCAATTAAATTGATCAATTCGACGTTTGATTGTTCAAATCAAGTATTTATTGTTCAATTCAAATTCTAATTGTTCAATTCGAAATTCAATTATCGAATTCGAGTTTTAATTATTAAATTCGAATTTTAATTGCTCAATTCGAGTTTAAATTGTTGAATTCGAATTTCAATCATTGTTGAATTCAAGTTTTGATTGATCAATTCGATGTTTGATTATTCAAATCAACTATTTATTGTTCAATTCAAATTTCAATTGTTCAATTCGAGTTTCAATTGTTGAATTCGAGTTTTTATTATTGAATTCAGTTTCGATTGTTGAATTGGAGTTTCAATTATTGTTGCAAATTCGATTTTCAATTGTTGAACTCGATTTAAATTGTTCAATTCTATTCTGAATTGTTGAATTCTAGTTTTGAATAATAAATTCAATTTTCAATCGTTGAATTCGAGTTTCTAGTCTTTCATCCAAAAGTTACATTAAACGAAAAAAGAGATTGTTCGACGTCATAAAAAAAACATCAAGATGTCAAGTAAAAGCACATAAAATGTGTTTAATGCAAGAAAGATGTCAGCTATTGAGAAAGATCGCGATATTCGTACATTATTCTATTTGATTACTAATTTATTATTAAAACATCGGTAAAAATGATTTCTGAGCGATGCTCAGACCCGTGTTACACTCTATCTTAGATTATATTAATGTCACTACTAAGCTAAAGGCCAGCGTTACCATATAACGTTTTCATTAGTATTATTACCTGTAATTCGCAGTAAATGATTCAGAGCGATTATATTTATCATTATAAAAGAAGTTGTTTCTAATAATGGACATATAACGTTGTTAAAGTATGAAAAAAGAAAGCATGAACGAGACGAAGAGAGGAATGATGAGTGCATGCGATTGTATGTGTGTATGATAGAAAAAATGCGTTTGTGTCAGTAAAGGCACCAGAGATCCAGATGATCATGCTTAAAAAGATCATTCCGACTAGTAATACAACTGGTATCTAATCAATTACCTTTCTTTTTTCCATTCTCTAGTGAGAAGGTATTTTTTAATTAAGAAAAGTGAAGTTATATGTGTACTTAGTCAGCTAAATACGAATTCTTTGTAGGCATAAGTTAATGAAGAATTGAGCAACAAATATGTTAAATATTAAAAGAATGCTTTCCTTAAAACAATTTTTTTCAACGAGATATTACAGATTAATTACAAACTTATTAGATATCATTTATTAAAAAATGCAATTATAAACAACTCTTTTATACTTTTTTCTCTTTCTTCTCATATTTCGAAAGTTACTACTATACCGAATTGGAAATTATAGTTTACAGTGACTTTTAATATTTAAATAATTGCAAAGATATTAATTTAAAGAAACTTAATAATCATTTAACACATGGTTACAATTACATAAATTAAAATACTTTTATAAAATATTTGTAGAACTAACTTTGTGATGAGAGCCCAGTTTAAAATGAGAATTTCAAATAAAAAGAATAAAACTTATAGAGATACAGCAATAAAATGTTTCTTTATGTGTGCTACATTTTTAAAATAAAACATTCAAGTAATATAAAAAGTTATATAGTATTGTAATTGTTTGACTTTTGTGTTAATTGGAGAAACTTGAAAGGATAATTAATGTATTCGCACTAAACGAAATGTAATAATGAAATTTTTATTTAACTTTTGCTTATAAAATTTGTTGCTTAGTTTTAAATGAAAAATTGAGGATTGAACAATTTGATTTTAACACGAACCCGCATAACGCCTGTATGTATATTCGTGTATATATTCGCGGAAAATGTTATATTGTATGTTCGATATTTGCGATTGTTAACATTATACGATCGTTGTACGCGCCTAAAAAGGAGTAACGAATTGTTAATGTTTAGAGATAAAGAGTAAAACAGCGTAAAAGGCAAAATTCATTATTTTTAATTTGAATTTTAAAATTGAAAATTTTTGTCCTAGGCGAATCAACATTAAAGTGTCTTTATGAAAAGAAATATTATAAATGATGTTAAGAGTTTTGTTTTTCAAGGAGTTGCAAGTGTCTAATGCATTTCGTTGAGCTTGTTCGAAATTCTTTTTCAAAGGATGATGGAACAGTTTTTCATTTATAAATAGAAATTTGCATTAAAAATATGAAGTGTTATTATATAAAGATAATTGTTTTTACTCTAAATGTACAATATTGTGCGATTAGTGCAATATTGATCAAGTGTAATCTTAGATTATGTTCTTTTCTTTTACACAATTTCAAAAAACAGTATTTGATTATCATTAATGTATAACTTTTGTTTTTCAAACTTTCTGGAATTTTCATTTTTACCGTATTAAAATAAATAAAAGAATAAATAAATAAAATTTAGAAATCATTTTTAAAAAAAGCAACTGTAGAAAATTATGAACAATTTATAGGAAGTTGTACTTGATTATGATATGTCAAGGTTTTTAAGTTTGCAGATTTAACACTAGATTCCTAGATAGTATGTAAGCTTGTCGTAATGATGCAATGCAAGCTTGCAGTGGTTAAAATTGTTTCTTATATGCAAGCTTACTTATTTCTCAGAAAGAATTCTGTCTGGGTCAAAATTAATGTTTTATCTTGATGTTTTTAGATATGATAGGAAAAAGTGAAAAAAAAGTTAGAAATTATAGCAAGTGTTTTAATTAAAATCTTTCAGAGGCTATTAAAAATGTTTAATTTTGGCGTCATTTTTAATTTAATTAACAATGCATTATTACAGTACCGCTACACAGATACTAAATGTTCTTAAAATGTATTTAAAAGTACATTCTGCACTGAGAAAAAAGCATACTTGAACTTTTGAGCAAAAAAGTATTGGAATCAGATCTAGAGTAATTATTCTTGATTCAAGAGTTTTTATTCTTGAGACAATAATAGTCATTTTCTTGGATTAAGAATATTTATTTTCAATTCAAGTGTTATATAAAAAGATGCTTGGATTGAGAATAAATTAGCAATAAAATGTTATTATATTAGGAATAAAATATTCTTAATAGTAATATTAAAACGAATGTAAAAAAACTCAACAACAATAAAATATTGTTAATTTAAGATTTGGTTGGTCTTGAATTAACGATACTGTATTCTTAAATTAAGAATACAATATTCTTGAATTAAGATTGCAATATTCTTGAAATAATAATACAATATTCTTGAATTAAGATTACAATATTCTTGAAATAATAATACAATATTCTTGAATTAAGATTACAATGTTCTTGAATTAATATTACAATATTCTTGAAAAGTAAAATAATCTTGAATTAAAAATAAAATATCCTTGACACAAATATTAGTATCCTTTAATCAAATATATGTATGATTGTATTAATTGTATTTATTCCTGAATCAAGATTTTTTTTTCTTAATTCAAGTATTTATTTTAGAAGCAAAAACAATTATTCCACGTCTGATTCAAAGAATGAATTCCATTACTTCAAGCATACTTTTTTCTTTGTGTAAAAATTCACTTCATTCGAAGTTCTTAAATATTTAATTGTAGCGATAAAAGATAACAAAAAAATAATTATGTAAGAAAACATAAATGGTCCAGTGCACCTTAAAAATAGGCAATTTAAAAGAAATTTTTACATTTATGTATAATATTTTAATTAATTTGCATTACGAAATAATTGTAAATGAATTTTGTATTCAACTTTTTATTTATCGTCTTTATATTTTTATTTCTTTCTGAACTTTCAATTAGATTCTAATAAAAATTTATTAATCAATAATTATTAACGATTTATGACAAATAAGTATAGAGAATGCTAACTCTTATTAAAAGTATTCATAATAAAATAATATCTTGTGTGAATTTCAAAATTTCACAGTTCCCGTGCACTGTGAGAAATAAATAAATAAATAAAAAATTGCTTTTGTGATCCAATCGTAAAGATCAACTGTTTTCAATAATATTGTAATTACTACACTATAAATAGCAATATTTATTATATTGGTAAAATGGAAGCACCCAAAATTCTGAGAGAAAAATTCTCTGCAAAAATTTTTTAAAAATTATTTTCTTTTTTCAAAAAATTATTTGAAAAAAGTGTTATTAAGGACCTTTGTGCCCTGCACGATGGCATTCGTGTAAAAAAGGGGGCCGGCCTTGCGTAGATAGAATATTAACAAAAAATAAATAAATATATAAAACGTGTGTAAAAATAAAAATTTAAAGACTCTTTTCATTATAGAGTCTTTGCAGATTGAATTCTGGATAAAAAATTGAATTTAACGTAAATTAGGCAAATTTAATTATAAAGATAAAAAAGATATTAAATTTTAAAAATGATATTAACTAATTCCAGAGTCTACGAATGTAATCAAATACTTGGATAAAAATCGTTTCTGTGAGTTTGAATACTCATTTAAAAATAATACGAGGAAAATAATTTTAAGCATGAACGACTGGTAGTGAACCAAATGCAATGGCATGGCTGTTAACACCATTATGCTTGAAAATGTGTTATAAAAAATAAAAAGGATTATAAGAAATCGTTTGTTTGGATGTTTCCATTAATAAGGTCTTTCAACGGGTAATTTTCAAAGTTGTACACGAGCAAGAAAAAAACAATAGTGAAGATTTTACGATATTTTAAGAAAAGCTGGCATATGACATTTAGGAGTTTTGTAATTTATTGAAGATAAACAATTGTTCATAAAGAGAAATATCATAGTATTATGTCATTTAAGAAACCGATGGACTTACATCAATGGATTCTCCTATAATATATTTTTCAGGCGAATTTTATGCAGCACAACAAAATCTCAGACTCGAAGCTAATTTGCCTCGCAAAATTCCAAAGGATTCTTTATTCCTTACTTTAAATTTGAAGGGAACATCTTTTTTTACAGCAAATTTTACAGAAGTATTAAATGAGAACTTGTCTACAAGTCAAAATTTATTTTCATGATTGAGAAATACTAGTTCTTGTTTTGTACACATGAAGAAAATTCTGGTAAAAATTCCTGTGCTGTACAATAAATGAATTATAAATGGCTTGGCATCTGTAAAACTACAAAATACAAAAATTTTTTGTAATAATAAACAGTAAATGTGATTAAAATTATGGAGGATACGGCAAAAATTACAAGACAATACGGTAAAAATTTAAAAATTATAAGACAGCATGGTAAGAATCACAAGAAAAGATTGTAAAAATTACAAGACAAAATGATAACAATTACAAAACAGTTTAGTAAAATTACAAGACAGAATGATAAAAATTATCAGACAGCCTAGAAAAGATTACAAGACAGCATAGAAGAAATTACAAGACAGAATAGTAAAAAGTACAACATAGTATAGTAAACATTACAAGATGACCCAGTAAAAGTTCCCGTGTAGAAAAATTTCGTGCCACAAGCTAGGAGCGTTAGATACATGGTAATTTTGTATACAATCTAGCGCTGCTAGCTAATGCCACGAAATTTTTCTACACGGCTTACAATTTTATAGTAAAAATTACAAGACGATCTAATAAAGAAATACAATACAACACAGTAAAAATTACAAGTCTCTCCGGTAAAAAAATTACAATTCAACAAGTAAACATTACAAAATAGTATAGAAAAAATTACCAAATAGTACAGTAAAAATTATAGTTTTTATGTACTACACTGTACTATTATATATAAATAGTACAGTGTAGTAAAAATTACAAGTTAGTATAGTAAAAATTACAATTCTACTCAATAAGAATTACAATACGTCACAATACAAATTACAATACATCACAGTAAAAATTGCAGTACAGCATAGCAAAAATTACAAGTTAGTATAGTAAACATTACAAGAGCCAGTAAAAATTCCAAGATAGTATAGTAAAATTAAGGTGAATACAGAGTTGCATCAATTTTTATTAAACAGCACAGTTTTTTATCAGAATTTTCTGTCCGTGTGTATGTTTTTTAAAAAATACAATGTCTTATTCTAACTGTAATGCTGACTTTCATACATTTGTTAAAAATACAAGCGCCTTGCTACATTCAGTTTTCAAGCCCACTTGTTTGCGTAGTAATCTACTTACAGGCGAAATTCTGCTTGAATAATAATCAACTAAGAGACAATATTTGACAAAGTGAAACTTAAACAAACTTTACTTAAAATTACCAAAAAAATAAATGAATAAATAAAAAATTTTTTTTGTTGAGCATATTTTCCAAAAGTCATCGACACATTGAAAAATCACAAAATTTGTTGCCACCTTGGTAATCGTTGCTAATATTTGTAAAACTTAAAATCTTAAATTTTTCTGTTTCATAAATTAAATAACAGTAAAAATTAAAACTTTTCCCTTCTAAGGTCCCTTTTTTCACAGAGCTTCACATATATATGAGATGCAACTCATACTGTGACGTCCCACAAAATGAGAAAGCTTTATATATTGCAGATAACAATAGTGGTAAGATAGTTACAAATTACTTTATTTACTTATTGCATTCTCATTAATAATGAGAAGGTATTACATTTCTTTTTAAATATCATCCATGCTCATTAGACTAGTATATTTATGAAATTTCTTACGTATATAAAACAATATACAATTTGCATTGGTTTTGTAGATAAAGTAGAAGTCCTCATTTTTACTGAATCTTGTTCCTTAAGGTTGTGTTCAAATACTCGGATGATAATTTAGGAATCTAGCTTCATTTTTATTTTGCGATGAAGTTGTTTTTAGATAACAAGTTTTCTATTTTTTTAAAAAATGTTATTCTATTTTCTATCTTTTCTAGTTTAACTTAGTGAGAAACTATAGTCGGTAAGTTTTTTTATCAGCTTATTAGTTTCTTGCTACTTACAGTTATCATACAGTTATTATATTTATTATACATTCATTATATATTACTTTGAAAATTTGTGAATAATCTTAACAAACCTCCAAGTGTGTCATAAATGATCCACTTATTACTTTTAAAAATAAATTTCAAGAAAAATAAAAATTAAAGTAGATTTCTAAATTATCATACTAGTTCTTGGACATGACCTTAATTTCAATATTCTTCAACTTTACATTATTTCTCAGTGCTTATAATTTTCTTATTTCCACAGATTGGAGCGTAGATGTATGTGGAATAAAAAAATCAATGATTGGATGATAGTTGTAATTTATTTTTGTTTGATGTTCTCGTAAATCTTCTACAAAATTTTCGTTTGGTTTATTTGCTACCGATATTTTCTTGGTTTCCAATATTGCTTTAGATCTGCAAAAATTACCATAGGTAAGTATATTTTGCATCTAATTTGTTAGGTAAGTATAAGAAATGGATTGACACAGAAATTTTGTTTAAAAAAAATTTCATTGTCGATCCTTCATTTTTAGCAGCGGGTGTATTTTTTGGTTCGACGTTGTTTAAGGATGTTCAACCCCGTACCATAACCTCAAATTGAACAGTAGTTTTAAATAAAGAATAGAAATAAAATTAAAATCGATTTTAATAAATTTTGAAAGATCCAGTAAACAATTATAAACAAAATTAGTTGGAGCCAATATTTATTGTAAAATAATAATTATTTAACATTTTTTGTTTTTTCAAACTTAATGAACAATTGCAATTTTTATCGAATTTTAATAAACCTATTTTGTTATACGAAATTAATACTTATAACTTTAATGACTTATTTTGTTCTTTGAAAGATTCGCTACACTCTAAATCTGAATCAGTGAAAATTTCACTGAAGCCCATTCAGTGAACGACTTTTCTTTAATTCAATCAGTGAAATCTAACTGCTTCTCAGTGAATTTCACTGATTGAATTAAAGAAAAGTCGTTCACTGAATGGGCTTCAGTGAAATTTTCACTGATTCAGATTTAGAGTGTACAGTTCTCTTTATTTGATTTTATAATATTTTGTTTCAAAAGTATAAACAATAAAAATTTTATTTTTAAAATTACTTTTAAGCAAAATACTTTCTCATTATTGATGAGAATGTAAAAATATTTTGAAAATTCAACGAAGAAAATTGTAGAGAATATTTAGAAAAGTATTATGTACTATTGCTATTACAAATTGGATAAAAATGTTCACTATGTTTAAAAAAAAAACACACAAGATGTTAAATAATTATTATTTGACAACAAATTTTAACTTAAAACAATGTTTTCTGCAAATCGTACAACTGGATCTTTCGAAATTAGTTAAAATCAGTTTTAACTCTATTTTTATTCTAAATATAAAACTATTGTTTAGTTTGAAGTTGTATATGTTAATGGGTTGAACATCCTCAAGATTCGTAATCAATAGAAGAAAAATACTTCCTTTACTAAGTAGCAATAAATGAATGAATTATACAGAATATTTAAGGTCATGCGTTCAAGAACTCGGTTGATAATTTAGTAATCTAACTTCAATTTCATTTTTTTCTGAAGTTAC
Organism: Ganaspis sp. Gsp50; assembly: GCA_011057455.1. Lineage (NCBI taxonomy): Eukaryota > Metazoa > Arthropoda > Insecta > Hymenoptera > Figitidae > Ganaspis > Ganaspis sp. Gsp50. The sequence continues at coordinate 21,236 of WNHD01001202.1, forward strand.
TGTTTAAAAATAAAGGTCAGAGATTCATGATAGACTTAAAGGCTTCCTTAGATCATTTTCAATGTTCCAAAGCTGTAAGTATAAGTTCCAAAGAAAAGTTCACTATAACTAGTGAAAAATGATTAAAAGTAATATTTTTAAAGAAAAACGACGGTAAGTTTTTTTTATCTTATTAGTTTTTTAATTTATTAGTTTCTCACCACTTACGGTTATTATATTTATCATGTAGTTATTATATCTATTATAGTTTATGCTTTAAATATAGAATATAATACAATCTATTATAGTTATTATATTTATTCTGCAGTTATTAGATTAGATATTTCTTTGCAAATGTGAAAATCATCTTCGCAAATCTATAAGTGCGTCATTATTCTTTTTAAAAAGAAACGAAAGATTGAAAGAAGAATATATAAAACAAACAAAAGCAAGGTAGATTTCTAAATTATCATCCGAGTTCTTGGACATGACCTTAATGATTTGTAATAATTATAAGTACGATAAATCAACACTTACTCGTTACGATAACTTTGCAAAGAATCATTTTCCTTATGTTTCGCATTCAAAGCCCGTTTGTAGGTTCTATTAATTTTGTTTATTCGCGTATTTTTAGAAAGAGATCCTTTAAAACCGGGCGCTCTTGTGTTTGGAGCATGATGCACTGGGAGATTTTTATTCGGTCTCAAATTAGAGTTCGCTTTCTTGTATCTTCTTCCAAGTATGCTGTAACTTGAGCGATGTTTTGTGCCATTTATTAATGGCTTGTGTGATGTCACGACCGGAAAATGCTTGTCAGAAATAATCGACTTCTTTGGTAAAGTTTTGGGCACGTCGAAAGAGATTTCAAAATTGAAGTCGGGACTATGTTTGTTTGCAAAGCTGTAGTAATTTATATTTTCCTGAAAATTGGCCTTTTGGTCGGTAACAGAAAAATCAGCGCCTGGAAAATTTTCTTGTGGCTTTGAAGGTGGGTCATTCTGATGCGGAGGATACAATTCCGCGTAACCGGAAACGTGACAACTGCAGCATGTTGGTACTTTGAAAATGTCCATGTGTAAACCTATTAGGCTGTCCCAAGTCAACAAACGATGGTAATTGTATATTTGGAGGCAAGAGGAACGGTAGTTTTCGGATATGTAAGAACACGCTGATTGTGGTTTCCTGAAAATGGAGGGAAAAAATATTTAAATTAAATTACAAAATAAGCAAATTTATTATTTATGGAGGAAGCTAAATTTGCGTATAATCATAAATATTGAATGCTGGTTTATATAATAGTGGTTCATGATTATATTTATAGATTGGAATTGGAAAAATATTGATTTAAATTTGTAGTAAAATTTATTTTTGTATTTATAGTAATGTAGGTAGAATGAACATAGTGAACACTTTTCCATTTTTGCAAATAAAAGGGGCTACAAAACGTACTTACGAGCACTTTTCAAGTCGAAGAGTTTGTGTGTGTTCACCAGTGTTAATAATATATTTCCAAATACCAGAAGCAGCCCTAGCTAATTGAGGTCTAGCGTATATGACTTGTGATGGACATGTAACGCTTTCTTCAGTTTTGTCGATCGAGAAGTATGATCTTCTGAAATGTAAAAAAGTCGATTTATATTTCATAGGGTTAATAATTAATAAAATGGTTAATAATTTTAAAGTAATAAATAATATAATGATGAATCACAAATAAAGTTTTCGTGATTTCTTTTTAAGTTACATGTATTTATTTAAATTCTATGTGTTTATCTCAAGTTCTATATGTATATTTATCTCAAGTTCTATATATTTATTTAAGTTCCACGTAATTTATCTTGCATTGTATGTATTGATTTTGTATAATTTTCAAATATCTTTGTTTGCTTGAAAATCTGTTAGATTTGTAAACAGAAATAAATGAAAAGTTTTATTTAATTTCATGAACATGTTTGCTTCATGATAGAGGTGAAAAAATGGTTTTTTTAACATATCGTTATCGAAGGAAAATTGTATAGTAACTCTTACCTTTTTGATTGATTGATGTTTACGTTAGTTTGATATTTTCTTTCTTTAATGTCATTCTCTTCACTGTTTATTAGTTCCGGAATATCTTGTGAAGATATAGCTTCATTTATATTATAATCGGTTAAAAGGGCAGTAAGCATTTCTCGGTTATTCCGAATACTTTTCATTATCGAATTTCTAAAAAGAACACAAAAAATACTTTAAAATCAACGAAACTAGAATTTGTGCAATTGGTCAGATTTTTGCTGATCAATTGTACATCAATGAGATTCATTCCCCGAATTTCATCAGAATTTATTATCATTAGTTGTTATCATTATCATTAGTTGTTTATTCTCTATTCTTTTGTACATTTTTTTTATTTCAATTCATTACTTATTTTCCTTTATTTATATACTATTTGTACAATTATTTATTGCATTGTTTCTATTATTCGTCAAAATTGTTTAATTATATTTATTACATACAAAAAGGATTCCCAATCTTAAATATTGAAATAAAAAGTTATTTTCAAAACAATCTTTAAAACTTACAATGGATAATTTGTAGATTTTAAACAAACAGTCTTTGTAAAATATGTGCATTCTTGAGAAGTAGGTCCTCTTTGTGGATCTGGAAGCAAGCAATTATTTTCAATATATTCTTGATGTTTATTTTCAAAGTATTTTGCAGGCAGTCTACGCAGATTAATGTACACAGATTATATTATTTGACAATTATTGCAAATTAGTGTTGAAGATATTCGTGAATGGAAACAATTCAATTTAAAGACAACATGTTGAAGAAAACGTTTTGAAGAAAATACCTTGAAAACAACGTGCTTGTTTAAACAATTTTATAAAATTTACAGGAAACATTTTAATCCTTTACATTTATATAAGTAGAATTTACTTATTTACCTTTACAATATAAGTAGAAATACAAAAAAGCAATTTACCTAGTGATGCAATATTTTCGCTTGTGGTTATCAATTTCTTTATGGGATGACGATTATAAGGCCTTCTCCATTTATTATGTCTTTCATACTTTAATTCTTGTGCCTGCAGGATAAATATAATGCAACGGATATTGTTTGAAAATTAACAAAAAACAATCGAAACATGTTAAAATGGTTAAATAGTACAAATAATGTCATTAGAAAATATATTCTTAAATTCGAAACATGTTTTTAATATCAATTATAATGTAATCAAATATTTTGCTCCAATATATTGTATCTGCCTTAAATTTGCACTTTACTTACTACTCCTTTTTCAGGAATACTTTCATTTCCATTGTAAAGTTTCAATGTAGTGGCAATTATGTTTTCCTTTTCTTCAACGTTCGAAGTTGTATTTCCATTAAAATTATTGTTTCCATTTAATTTTTCTCCACTAGATGTATTCGACAATAAAATTACCTGTTAAATATGTAGATTTGTTTATTTATTTACAGTCAATTCTACGAATAGTGCCGCAGATTTGCACAAAGGTGAAAAACGACACTCGAGTGAGAACAAAAGAAAATCGGCACTAATCATAGAGTTTACTGTAATGAAAAATAACACCCGCGATCCAATATTAAGAACCATAAATGAGCTACGAAAATATACAAAAAAAATTATAATAATAAAGTAAGTGGCTTGCCTCTCCGCACTAATTTTAGTAATAAATGATCATTAATTTAATAACGTTGCTTTGCTATTGAAATAAATGTTATTGGGTTCGCGGAACATGAATTTGTAGTCAATTTAACGATTAAACTCATATATTGGCTGATTTGAAATGTATATCCCTTGTATATAAATGTTGACGAGTATTTGTAAATTTATATGAATTGCGAATAGAATTGTTTAATTAAAGTTAAGCTCAAAAGAGACGATTCATCTACAGTGAAGGTAATAAAAACGTGTTAAAAAGTATTACATGTTTCCATGATTTATAGTCTAATCATATCGTTTTTCAAATTACCTTTAACTTAATTCAACCGCTAGTGATTGAATACATATCATCTGTTCCCTCAATTTTAGCAAATAATTTCCAATAACAAATTAGCTTTAAACTTTAATTAATTTAATAATTTACTTTTTTTTAACAACCAATTAATCTACAAGGTATTATTATTCTTTATTTGTTTATTTGTTATTTATTTTTATTACTCTTTTTCAATTTCTTGAATAATTTTCACGCAATTCTAGAATTTTTCCTTTCAAAACTTGTAAAAAATTGCTAAAACTACTCCGCTAGTTAGTAAAAGCTCCTCCACTAATTAGTAAAAACTTTTTTACTAATTAGTAAAATGTCCTATATTAGTTAGTAAAAATATCGACTTCTGCTTGAAAATATTAAAATTTTTGAATATAAGCAGATATTTTAATATATTTCCAATGTTCTCTACTCATAATTACTTCTTTTTTTCTTTCTAAAAATTGGTTCTTTTCTATTAAAAATTAGTTCTTTTTCATGGAAAAATTAAATCCACTAAAAATTGTTACTTTTCTACTAAAAATCTGTACTTTTTTACAAAAAGATAGTGACATTTTTATTATTTAATAAGAACCCATTTTTCTCTCATTTAAAAATGAACAAAAATTCAAAAAATACTGCTTTAAAAAACCACTTTATAATTTTCTGCTAATTTAATTTCTGTATTCTTTTCTCTAATTCTTTTTGAATTCAATTCAGATTGTAAGATTCGAGCAATAAAAATTGATCCTTCTTTACCATTAACAAAACTGTATTGCACATTCTTCTCATATTTTCTTCACACTTTTTTTTATTTTCTTCATTCTTCGGTAGCAACATTTCAACACAAATATGCACCCACTAAGAACATAAAAAACAAAATATAGAAAATAATAAGGCTTCGTGCCCTCGTCGAACTTCAAAATAAACACATTGTCTCTAATGAAGCTATAATTAGCTTTGATGAAGTACTAATTATCGCTAATGAAATTCTAATTGGCTCTAATGAGTTCGCTTTACGAAAACAATAAAAAGACGCTTGATATTAAAGCTCTCCATGAATGCACTTTAAACAAGACTGCGAGTACCAAAGAGACTTCTGAGACGTTTTGAAATGTCCAGTTTATAAGATTGAAATAAAGTGAAAGAGAGAAGAATCAGTATAAGCAGAAGAGCAGGAATATCATCACCTTAATGAGAAAACGTGGGGGATAACAGTAAACTAAATCTTTCACTAGCTTTACTGCAGTCATGACCGAGAAAGCAAGTATTCTAACAATTGGCAAAAAATGCAACAAGGAAGTCGGTCACTACCATCAAATTATCTGATCTTCCTCTTACATCCACATTTTAACGTCTGCAATTAAACTTTTATTTCACACCTATAGTCTCGGCGAATTCAGTTTGTTTTCAGCAACACTAAATTAAGATAATTATGTGTACAAAAAGCACTTCCGGTCAAAGAACTACAATAGTACGTATGCGAATATAAGAATCATAATAAATATCGTAATTATGATTCTACATTAAATTCTTTGTGGATTCTTAGCGCACAGAAAACTTTGTCTGGAAAAGCGAAAAGTTTTGCAAAAATAACTGAAGTTTTAATTGCTCTTGAAAATCGCTAAAAGTTTTGTCTAAATTTAATACAGATCACGTGTTCTAGAGGGTCTATTTTTGGGTTGATGTAACACTTGCGTGTTTAATTAATAAATAAATGATGTGTTGGTAAAATTTACTTAAAACAGATTTAAAACGCACAGAAAAAACTTGAACTCACTTTTGTACACTGCAAAAACAGGTGTCTTGATTTAAGACGTTTAGGTGGTCATTTTTAAGACGTTTATTGCCGTCTTAAAATTTGGACCAATAATGAAGCGTGTTACATAAGGAATACACCCTAAACGTCTTAAAATGTCTAAACGTCTTAAAATAAGACACCATTTTTTGCAGTGTATGCGAACTCAAATTAAGTAATATGCTAAACGACATAGAAACTTACCTGTCTCATATTTGATGCGGTTTGAATTGAGTAACGAATATGTTACTCAAGTTAATTACAGGTTTTTTCTGTGCGTAAATAAAGAAATCAAATAATTTTTAGTGTATACACATTGCAAAATAGTGTATCTTAAAAGTTACTATAAAGTTACTTAAAGTAAATAAATATTGAAAAAAAGTAAACTAAAATCCTAAATTAAGATTTTTTGGTCTGAAGTCACCCTATACATTAATATTTCCAGCTGGATTTATTCCCAACCTATATAAATGGATTTTTTTAAATAAAAAATAATAGTTATTCTTTAGAATTTCTTCTAGTTTCTGTTTTTATAGGACTTAAAGTAACTATAAATTTACTTAAAGTCTCTTAAATTAATAAATTTTGGTACAGGGTGTCTTGGAATAAATACAACAAGCTGCAGAATCAGATACTAGAAGAAATTCCAAACTACAAGGATTTTTTCGTTTTCTGAATTACCCCAAAGGTTGGAAATAATTTGACAAGGAAATATTAATGTTCAGGGTGAGTGAAAGAAACTTACAATTCAGAACTAGAAGAAAACTTGCAAAAATCAGAAAAGCAGTAACTAGAAGAAAACTTGCAAAAATTGGAAAAGCAGTAACTGGAAGAATATCTAAACCATAACTCATTTTTTGTTTTTTGAAATACCCCATAGGTTGCATATAAATCGAGTCAGAAATATTACAGGGTGACTATTATAGTACAGGGTGATTCAGAATTAGTTACAACAAAATGGAAAATCAAAAACTAGAAGAAATTCTAATGCGTAACTACCTTTTAGTTTTCCAATATTCCCATATAATTAAGAAATAAATTGAGTCGGAAATATTATATAACTTTCAGGGTGTACAATGTATACAAGAATATAGTTCTAGCTTGATTTATTTCTAACCTATAGAGTATTTTGAAAAAAATAAAAGCAGTTACAAAATTTCGCCTACTTTTTAACCTGCTAGTCTGGAAAGCTTATTCTGCGTCACCCTCTACATTTTTATTTCCAACTCGATTTATTTGCAACCTTTGGGGCAATTCAAGAAATGAAAAAATATTTGTGGTTTTAAATTTCAAGTTTCTGATTTTCAAGTTTGTAAGTTTCTGATTTTCAAGTTTGTAAGTTTCTGAGTTTCTAAGGTTCTGAGTTGGAAGTATTTACTGTTTTGAATCACCCTGTAAATTAAAATTTCCGACTCGATTTATTTCCAACCTATGGGGTATTTCAAAAAACAAAAAATGTTTTTATTTTAGAATTTGTTTTAGTTTCTGATTTTCGAAATTGTTGTTAATATTTTTCTAGTCCTGAGTTGTAAATTCTGTTTTGTTCTGAGTCACCCTGTAGATCGATATTTCCGACTCGATTTACTTCCAACTTGTAGACTATTTTGAAAAACGAAAAATTAGTTGCATCTTAGAATTTCGTCTACTTTCAAACTTGCTACTTTGAAAAACTTATTCTGCGTCATCCTGTATACAATAAAATATATAAAAAAAATTTTTCGTTATATAATGAAAAATGCATTTGAGTGGACCGAAACTCAAACAACTTATTTGTTTGATTGAAAGAAATATTTTTTCGAACGAATATATCAATGATAAAATCTGCTTCATCTAAACAAAACTTGCTTGAATGAAACAAAACTTGTTTGAATGAATAAAATTTTGTTTAGACAAAAGAAATGTGTTTGAATGAAAAAAAAATTGTTGGAATGAAACAAAATGTGTTTGAATGAAACAAAATCTGCTTGAATGAAACAAAACTTGTTTGAATGAATAAAATTTTGTTTAAACAAAAAAATTTGTTTGAATGAAAAAAAAATTGTTCGATCAAAAAAAAATGTGTTTTTATTAAACAAAATTGTTTGAATGAAACGAAACTTGTTTGAATGACATGTTTTCGAGTTGGAAGTAATTTTGTATGTCTTGTGTTGAAAAATTAGCGCAATTTTGTTGTTGAGATGAGCAAAATTGAGTTTCTTCTTCTTGTGCTGAATTTTTACAATTATCTGAGAGTGCGGGTCTAGATTGCGAATTCTGTGCCCATGACTTGTTGTCATGGTGGGAATCAAGTAGTGGGGCGCAGCACAGAGAGCCAACGTCTTTTTAACTTCTGTATTCAGTGCGCTTCAGTCAACCTGTTGGTTGCTGTTGGAGGTTGAATAGACGACAAGTGCATCAACACGGTCTTTTTTAAACAAAAAAGCGCTGTGACGCCGCGCCTTACTTGTTTTCTTCTTCACTCATTGTCTTCACTTTAGTGCCAGTGCTAAAAAGCTCTTTTGTGTGAAAAGTTGAAATTTTCATGACTATATGCATATTTTTTAAAAAACAATTTTATAAACTCCAAGCGAAATGGTAGCCAAGGATCCAAAAGTTCCAGCCTTTGAGCTCGCGAATCCTTATGAAAAACCTCCATCAGTGCCAGTTGGTCAATCCATTCGAAACTTTCTTTATAATCATGAAACTGGCGCTTTTATGGGCAGGACTGCCAGTAGTTGGGGTATGTCGCTTCATAATTATTCATTCAATTTGCGTGCAAATTGTTTAGCTGCACGGATTGAGAATATATTTGGTTTCCTGGAAAAATTCATTAAACCGGTGTAATCGACAATTTTTGGCGTTTTAAAAATAATAGTTTGCACTGGCAATAACTTACATTGGAAATAACTTACACTGGCAATAACTTTCACTGACAATGACTTACAATGGCAAAAATTTACATTGGCAATAAATTACACTTGCAGAAATTTACATTAGTAAAAATTGAAACTGGCAAAAATTTATACTGGCAATAACTTGCAATTGCAAGATTTAATAGAATAGAAATGTTATTTTTGCAAAAATGCAGTCATCGGAGGTGTTTAAACTTTATATGGATACCACAGGTTTGCTGTGTGATAATAACTGATGGAAACGCCTTTTACTTGATGCACATGTTCGCGTAACTTCGGCTCAAAACAGAATATAAAGTCTTTTTGCAAAATTAATATCTGCATTAACTTTCATCAAAATTTATCTAGTAAAGTTAACTAACTGCTTGGTAAATATGACCCTAAAGACTAGTAAAGCTAACTAACTGCTTGGTAAATACTATCTCAAAGAACTAGTAAAGTTAACTATAACTAGTTGGTAAACATTACTCAAAAGTAGTAAAGTTAACAAACTACTTGGTAAATATTACCCAAAAAACTACTCTCTAAATTTGAATCAGTGAATTATCACTGATTAGCAGTGAATAATCACTGAATCATCCAGTTATAAGTATATACCACTGCGAATCAGTGACAAATTTTAATCACTATTTGAATCAGTGATTTTTCACTGTTTAATCAGTGATGATTCACTGGTTCTCAGTGAGATTTACTGGAAAATCAGTGAAATGTTCGTTCACTGGTTAAATCAGTGTTTCACTGATTCAAATTTAGAGAGTAGAGTAAAGTTAGTTAACTACTTAGTAAATATTACCCAAAAAACTATAGTAAAGTCAACTAACCACTTGGTAAATTTTACCACAAAAACTATAGTAAAGTTAACTATAACTACTTGGTAAATATTAGGGGAAGTTTACAAATGACGTCACGTTCTAAAGAGGAGGGGGGGTTTGCAAAACGTGAAAATGTATTTTTGAAAAAAAGCAGCGTCACAAAGGGGGGGTATACAATATAGAAAGACTACGTGACGTCATTTTTTAACGTTCCGTTACCTTAAGGAACTAGTAATGTTAACTGTCTATATAATATATACTATATATTATAATATATTATATACAAAAAAAGTCTCAAAAGTAAAACAAGTTTCTTCATTGAGCAAAAATGTCTTACTGAAAAAACCTGAAGTCACTTTTGATGCGTGCTCAAATTGAGCAATGAAAAACGACATAGAATGTAGTGCATAAAATTTGGTTCATTTTTGAAGCGGTTCAAATTGATCCCAGTGTTTTTCTGTGGCATAAATTAAGACATTTTTAATGTCTTAGTCGCCAAATGTGTCTTAATTTAAGACATGTTTTTCAATGCAAGATTTTTGTCATTTTTTGACGTTTATTTTTTTTATATATTATATAATAATTTTATGTTTTCGAAAATGTGAAATAAATCAGTGATTTCAAAATAGATGTTTCTATAAACAATTATGAAAGTCATGTAACATAAAAAAGGAAAATTGTAACAATTACAGCAGCATTTTAATTACTAACACTCTTATGTCAGAGTATGTGTAACTCAATAATAAACATGATTAGAATTTGAATGCATCTATGTAGACAAATGTGTTGACTAAAAATAGAATAAAGACTTCTTGTGCAACCATTGTTTTCATTTGATCTAGACTGTCTCTTAATTTGTATTGTTTAATCATTTTCACACTGTCAGTAATTGCTTGCATACCGAATGTGAAATGTACGCGACAATCATGGAATAATTAAACTTCACCTTTGTCGTATAATAAACATTGTTGAAAATCTTTCACTTGTTAAAATAAGTAATTATATTTTTTGTCATTTCGCGTAAAATTTTTAGATACAATTCAAAGATACATTTTCTGCACCCGCATTTGTAAAAAAAAGAGTTTGAGAATAGTTGAGAAAGGTTGAGAAAAGTTGAGAAAAGTTTCAGTGTACTAGAACTACCTGAAAATTTTAAATTTTGAAATTTTTATAAATAATTGAATCGATTAAACTTTTTTTTTAATTTATAATTTTCTCAAAGTTTATCATGAAATTGTTAACAAGGAAACTGTAAAAAATTAATGAACTCCGGCTTCATGAACGTCAAAATTCCGCGAAAAATTTGAAATTTTTATACTGATGTTTTGTTTTATATGTTTTAAAGAAGTTTATTCTGGACGAAAAATAATTTACAAGACAAATTCAATTAAAAAAATGTATTCACATGACAGTTCAGAATTTCTATTCAGAAGCTTCAATTCTATGAACATAAAATGTGTGACTCATGTGTGCAGAGCTTATTATCTTTTTTCACCAGAAAGCTACAAATTATTGCAGTCAATACTCGCAATTCTAAACATTACTTATATTTACAGTTTACAATTTTTAAATCACGTAGAATAACTTTGATTATAATCTAATTGTGAGTTTTTGAGCAACATGTTTTTAATTAAAAATTGTGTATAAGTGTATATGATTGTTTATAATGTAACTTAAATATATGATTTTTTGTTTGTTTCGATTATTTCTTATTTAGAGAAAAATAATTTTCTAGACCAACTAATGGCATGAAGGTTTTAATATAATTAAAGATAAAATGTTGGTTCAAATTACAGAAATATATTTGAACTCACTTTTATTGCGTTTCAATTTTAGCAAAGAAAAATCATAAAATATGGCGCCACCTAACTTATTGCTAATATTTGTTGTGACAAATGAGTACCATACTTCGAGTTTAGGATGTTTGCAGCAAACATATGAATAACGTAGAATCTCTTTCAATGTTGTTTATCATTAGCTCAATTTGAGACGCAGCAGAAATGGGCTCAAGTTTCTTGTGTGTAAATGTTATTTGCATTTGCTAATAATTTATTCATACAGCAAGTAAATTAGCTGTATTTGCTAATAATTTATTCATTCATCAAACAAATTAGCTGATACAGCTAATTATTTGCGACCCATATGTTTCAAGTGCGGTGATACTATACATTATAGTGGATTTGTTATATATTGTCAAGAGTCAAATTTAAATGTTTTAAGTGCATATGCACCTATGAAAACATGAGAACGAATTTTCTCTTATTCAGATTTGTAATACATGGATCTAAAAAGCATATAAATAAAAGATTTTAAATAATAATAAATTCTAAAATTCTTTCTTACAATATTTTATATTGAAATTTCTCATATAGGTGTTTCATTGTCGTACCAAGATATACATTATACACTGAAAAAATTATTTCCTTGAATTTTACAGAACTGTTGCGGAGCAGCGGATATAGACATCTACTGAACAGAGTTCTGTAAAAAGTGGTGAATAA
>WNHD01001203.1:0-20599 GCA_011057455.1 Ganaspis sp. Gsp50
CCCCGAAGGGGTCTTAAAATTCAAAAATACTATTCATTTTTAAATATCTCTTATGCATCAAAAGTTGCAAATATTTCTACGTGAATTTCTACGTTGAAGATTCCAAAACGCTACATGAATATTTACATGACTTAATTAGGCACCTAAATTTTTACGTGAATTTCTACGAAAAATATGCACGTAATTTTTAACGTAGTATTCTACGAAAACATTTTCACCTGGGTATACCTACTTCTGCATGTATCTATATTCTATAGAATAAATAGGTTATAACATTCAACCTATATAGGTTCGATAGGAATAAATTAGATTAGACCCAATGTTTTTTCGCATTCTGAATCTAGAAATTTTTAGTCTCACAATCAGTGGATTTAGTTTTTTACCATACTATATCTCAAACCTAAACCTAATTTAGTCTAATCCATGTCAATGAGGTTTTTCCTAACCCAACTAAATGCAAATTATTTATTTAAAAAAAATAATTTGGAAATGATTTATTTTGTAAGATCTTATTAAATGAAATGAGTTTATATGAAAAAATATTGTTTAATTGTAAATGGAAAATAAGTTTATCGTTAATTATTTACGTTATGTTTGTTTGGTTCGATTATACGCATATATTTATATTGTCTATACATATAGTAACCTGCATTCTGTTTGCCCTTTTGTTATTTTTTCTTCATTTGTAATATCAAATTTAGAATGAACATCATCATAATTCTTATTAGAACTAATTTCATTATTTATACTTGGATTATTTCTTTCAACTTCAAAGTATTTTTCTTCATTTTCTAAGAACTCTCTTTCTTCTTTTAATGTAATATTAATTCCTTCTTTTTTATCTTTTCATAATTAGTTGTTTAAAAATTATGCCCGTTGTTACATATCCCATAATGTAAATAAACATTATAGGGTATGTCTAAACTTATTACAAGAGTGTATTTTATACAGTGTTGTAATCTGTCAGTTTAAACGTAAGAACATTTTCTTTTTAAATATACAATTCCTTTTATTGTCAATGTAATTAATCTAACAATATGAAAATTGTATTTAAATGACTTTTCTTTGTGAAAATGTTTTTTTTACACGTGAAAGGGTCCGGTCTTTTCTTATTACACTCTTGGAATTCGCCCCCACTTTTTGCTACGTAATACGAGTTTTTCAATTCTGCGCAGAGCTTTGCGCAGAATGGATAACAGAGACTGCGTGCGACCTAACCCAACCCAAATCGAAAGCATTGAAAGGCACTATCCAACCTAACCTGGAGAAAAAGAAGCATTTTACTATTAGAGAGAAAAGCATAAAGCGCATTTGTGCTCGACAGCAAGAAGCCAAGTAGTGGCGGCAGCGCCGTGTCTCGAGACTCGCGAGTCGAGCCGCTGGTGCCTTCGACCGCTGCTTGGCTTGCACTTGCAATTAGCCATCAAGTTGAATCGAGCTCCATTGACGCTCGTCGCGCATGGTGCGTGCAAATCGACCCTCCTTGGTTTTCCTGCCGCTATTGCCAGTTGCCAGTCAGTTGGTCGTTGCTGGGCATCAGGATCGTGTCTCGAGCCAAGTTTGTCATTATTAAATCTCGCTATGTGAGTGATACCTTGGGGCACTCGAGTGTACCCCTCATAAGGAGCGAGACACCACTCGCTATCGTGTCTCAATAATAGAAAGAGACAGATTCTCACAACGAACGCAGACTGAGAAGAAAAGAAAGAAATCGCTCGGAGGGCCTTCAGGCCCGTCCGGGGACTCACGACCGATTAGGAATAAAAGATGGAGTGCCCACATCTTGCTCAAAGCGTCTGCATCACCGTTGACGATGTCGAAGCGATCTACTCAAAGGATTTGCCGTTTGTTTGTGCAGGTAAAACATTGCCCTGCATTCTCACCAAGAAGACAAGTTCAAACACGTCTTAACTTGTTCCTGTCTATCCTCGCCTTTCCTGGGCCCAACGATCGTCGTCGATGAGGCCAAACCAGGCACCTCCGGCCGTTCCTCTCCCGGCCTTGAGAACCTCCGTTTTTCCCGGAAACCCTTTCCCCACCCGAGGAAATTCTCATCTTAAGTTCCTCTCCTGTTTGCATGTGAACATTTTTCCATCGAGTCTAGGTCTGTTTTCCAATTCTATCTCTGTTAGTGCCAAGATAGTTAAGATTCTTTAGTGGTTGCACGAAATTATTCCAGTTGACATTGATAACAATTTGAACATAAATTGGAATTGAACAAGATTGCAAAATTCTGCCGGAAATTCAATACTCTAATCTGACTCAAGTTCGAAGCAGAGTGAAACCGAGAGCTAAATTGAAATTGGAACCTCTAATTGAAATTCGAACGTTACTGAAATTAGTAGATGTGGGTGCAGGTTTGCTGGGGCCGTGGGTGTTATACGAGGGAATGTCTTTGCGCGTGTGCGTCATTCCTGTCCCAAGTTTGTGTGTGTTGGCCAGTGTGTGCACGTTTAGCTTGGAAAATCAATACCAGACGGTACTAATCAGCTGGCCCGAGATCCGTCATTAGGACTCGACAGATAATAGACAGAATCACATTTTTTCCCGTTTTGCAATTAAGAGTCTTCGCGTCCATTTCATCCGAAAGTACAAGGAATTTCAATTTCTTATACTCGGAAATTATATCATTTGGAATTTCATATTTTTCACCCTAGAAAGATAAACTTCTTTTATGGTCTATTAAAGATAGAGGAATTTTCTTGGGTTAAATGACCGTAATGATAATTACTAATAACAAAAATTTCAGTAATCCTTTGTTACACAAATGCTTTTAACAGACACTCTTCTCATCATAAGATGGATGAATGCAGATGTCCATATATATTACGGTCTCTCTTAATAATTACCAATTCTTATAAAGCCATTGACAACTTAAACTAAAATTTTGGTACTTAATTATAGAATGTTTAAAGATTTTTTGTCTTGGACATTTTATTTAAATACCGATTATTATTGTCATTTATTGTATTAGGGGGAAACCAGACCTAAAGTATCAAAGTTGTCCCTAGTTGCTCGATTTTAATGAAATTTGGTGAAATAGTAAAGAAATAAATATGAATGAGAAATATGAAAGCGATTTTTGAAAATATTAAAAATTTTCGGATTTGCAGAATTTTCAAAATTTTTGAACAAAATTTTAAGCCTTGCATCTTTGAGAGAAATGAATGGATTTTAATGATTTTTACATATGCTACGTATTAAATTTTTTATTATTATTTATTATTATAAAGACAAATGAAAAAATTATATAACCAAGAAAAAAAATTGTGTAAAAAAAAATATTTGTAAAAACTTGTTTAAACAAATTTTTTGTTTAAAAGCGTATTTTTTATTTTTGTCTAATGTACATATTTTTATTCCTTTGGATTTATCAACTGTTCTCAGAAGTTATCAATTCTAAATATATATATGAATAAAATAAAATATGAAATTAAATTTCTGCCTCTTGTGGGAAATGTCGGAGTACGTTTTTATTGTCTTTGACGATTTTACTTAGACTTGTTACAAATGTAACTAATTGTTCTTCAACTTTTGACTAGTGGCCTGATGATGGTGTCAAACCAAGACACCGAAACGTTGCACTACAAGTGAATTAGTGTTTTCATTTATTCTTCCTATAATCGAATAAAATACGACAAACAAATTACTACAACGGAAGGAAAAAATATTCATTACTATTTGTTATTACCATTATTTTAATTGTTTAAACAATTTGCTATTGAGATTGAGTAATATTTTCTTTAGTAAACTATAAGAGTAATCAATTTTTTTCGTACGTTTGGAATTAGTTGTGTAAAGTATAATAACTAATGAAGATTGCATATATGAAATTAATAATTTATGTAAAAATTAATTGAACAAATTATTGTTTTTATTTAGTTACTTTTTACGCATTCCATTTAGAAACTTGCAGTTTTTTGCAACTTTGCATATTTAATAAGTTATATGAATTATTATAAAGTTTTACCGTCAAATTAGTGATTCAACAATTGTTTAAACAAATAATTGTTTTTATTTAGTTATTTCTAACATATCACAACCTGCTTTGTTAAATAACAAAATTATTAACTATGTATAAAACAACAAATTTTCGGTTGTATGTTTCCTATTGAGTCAATTCACTTCATACAAACAAATAGCTTTAAAATGTAATAAGTTTTGTTTATAATGGGTTTTACAATTTGTTTATAATAATATTGTTTAAACGTAAATAATAAATTTCACGTTCTGAAGTTTAATATAAAAAATTATTAAGTTTTTTTTCTTTTATGAAAAATATATACAATAAATTTTTATCAAATGCAATAGGTAATTGTTGAAATAATTACGATTGTTATTTATTATTTTTAACAATATGACTCTATAAACGTCGTCAAAATGATGTCAACTCTATTTTATAAAAAAATAAATCAAAATCAGTTAAGAATTCTAACCTTATTTAGATTACTGCTAGAACGTAAAAGCTTGAATAAAATTATAAAGATCATTTGTATATCATTGGATAATAATCGATTTTGTCATTTAAAACTTCTGAAATCAGAAACTTCGGATTGATTAAAAATTGATTGAATCAAATTTCGTGTTTATCATTTGAATTAAAATTTTTTAGGTTCTAATTACGTGTTTTGGAACAAATTTAAAATTTTTTGGGTAATAGTCATTTTTGTTCTTCCATCTTTCTTCAGTGCATGCAACGACGCATGAATTAGAAGAAGACAAACAACAAGATGAATAGGTTTATTGAAATAAATTGTGCACTTCTGGACCATCAGTTTTAACAACACAATTATATTTTGAGACTATATCTCAGTTACATGAAATATTTGAATAAGAAATAAATAAACAAATGAAATGAAAAAAAGTTATATCATATACCAAAATGTTTATACGTAAATTATTACATGATGTTTAAATTGAAAGAAGCTTTAAAAGGATGATTTTAAAAAGAACAAGAAAAATATGTACGATTATTCCGAATTGAGAAACTTAAAAAGATTTTCTTTCAATTTCAAAGGCAAATAATTAAACATTTTTTGTCTAAAAAAGAATGTTGAAAATAGTGCATCGAAGGGTCAATTGGACCCACTTTTACTGATTCATTCCCCTTTTTGCCTTCATCACAGACCTTCCATCTTGCCTCGCTTTGTTCGACCTCGAGACTATATTTACGCCGAAACGTGCAGACCGACCTTTCTTTTACAATCCCTTGGATTCACGAGACCTATTCTCAAAGTACCGAGACTTCACATTCAATTGTGCCTATCTTAATCCAAATTTGAAAAAAGGAATTTGTAAAATTAGGTTCATTTCCTTCTACAATATTTGTTATATAGTGATAATGCAATGCCAAGGTTCCAAGAAATGATTCATTGAAGTAGATATACTATAAAAGATTTGCAAAAAACATCGAAAAAGAAAAGCAGACGATTTTAAAAAATGTCGAGCATACGAGCATTAATTACTCATACTAATTATCTTCAGTGCTGACGTCTTCATTGAAATTAAATACAATTAGCTTGAATACAAAGTCTGCATGAAGAATGTTGGACAGATTATTTTCTGATATAAGCTGATCATTTTTCGTAGGTCAGAAGCCGATGGGACTAATTAATTGGGTCAATTTTTATGGAAGCCCACTTTTCGGCACGAATTAAAAATAAACTTTGAATACGTTTATTACTTTATATCCAAGATTCCTGGACTATTTACAAAATCTTTTGTTGCAATTTTTTTAGTCAAAAGGTTCCAAATATTATTTTGAAGACAATAAACCAATAACGTACATATTTGAACAAGAATTAAAAATGTATGCTATTGGTTCATTTTGTTTAAAATAATGCATTTGGAACATTTCGAATTAAAAAAATTACAATAAAGAAATTTGTTTCCATTTCAAAAAGCAAAATATTGATAGAAGCATAATCTCACTTCCAATGTTTGTCTGCTTCTTCCTTAAGATGATTTATATCCATTTTTACAAAAGTTAACATTTAGAAAGGATGCTATATAAGGATTGTTCGAAAATATATCTGAACTATAAGATTACGTCGTTATACATGATTAGAATGCATGAAATTATAAAAGTATCACATTCTCAGCATTAGGCGTAGATTTCTTGCGGAATACGATATAAGGCCTTGAAAAGTACAAAAGAATAAATTAACTATTTCGAATAAGATTTGTATGCCATTTTGGTTTTTTTTTTTAATCATATGGACATTCGGAATTGCACAGCGCTTTCAAAAACCAAATTCATTTTGTTCGTTTTTTTTGCGTCAATGAAATTTGTAAGTGTGCAGAATTAGGGAAAGTGGCTGATGTTTGTTTCTTTTATAAGCCGATTTGGATCGTGCTCTCTCTTCGTGCTTTTACAACTACGAAGGTCTTGTGGGCTCATTGTTTAATTAATAATTTACCGATTACGGACTGAGGTATTGTTTTGATTATTCATTAAAGTGATTGAAAACAAATTTATTGTTTTGTGAGAGAAATGGAATTTATCCAATCCTTTTGAAATTTTGCTCATCTATTTGTATCCCAGTTTCACTGTAAAATGCATTATATTTAACGTCATTTCAAGTTCCCTTTCAGTTTAAATTTTAAAATAGAAGTAGAAAATATGTGAATAGAGAGGAAAAGCTTTGATGAGTGGGAATCTTTTAAATAATACTATAATCAACTGTATAATATAAACTTTATATTGTATTGCATAATAAGGAAATTTGATAGTTTCTTTAAATTAA
The DNA here is from genome assembly GCA_011057455.1 of Ganaspis sp. Gsp50. Lineage (NCBI taxonomy): Eukaryota > Metazoa > Arthropoda > Insecta > Hymenoptera > Figitidae > Ganaspis > Ganaspis sp. Gsp50. Next base: position 6,747 of record WNHD01001203.1, read on the forward strand.
TTTCTCATAATTTCATAATAATAAAAAAGTTAATTTGGTAACCCACATATTTAAGTTTTGACTCCAACCTTTATGAGTTTTTATGAAAAATAAAAAATGGGTTTTTATACAGTTTTCGATTCACGAAGTTATAACTAATATATATCATGACGAGGAAAAGATTTTTATAATAAGTGTTTTTGGTAAGAAAAAAATTGTATAATCTATTATGTAAAAAGGAAAAATTATTTTTATGATAACTTGGTTATATGAGATTCTTTTGAATTTTTGCAGCATAAGTTAATTATTTTTTTATTGTGTTTCTTCGTTGATTGTATATTGTTATTAATATACATATATGACTCCCTGAAGAGGAAGTCGTTTAAATTTTGAAACTATGGAGATTTTATTAAATATTGTCCGAATGTTTTCGTTTTTATTTTTCCGTATTAAGCTTCTACTCGGACTGATTATTAAGATAATATTACATTAAATTATATTACATTGTACTACATTATGTTAAAGAAAATCATGAATGATCAGCTGTAAAATGACGCCTTAGAGTAAAAGTTCATTAGCCTTCTGGTAACATTGGGTAACAATGCACGTGGATTTGCTTGGCAAGGACAAACGACAAAAAAGTAGGGACTAAAGTGCCTCGAGAGTACATTCTAATTTTTTGAAGCAGTGGGAAGTTTCTTCGATTCCTCCTTCCCCTCCACGCTTTTCTCGGTCCAGCCTTCCATGATTCACAAGACAGGTTTCTTTCTAACGATCGTATGCTTCTTACGTCTTACGGCCTTACGTAGTCAGCAGTGAATTCGTAATTCAAATATTTTAGGAAAGTCATCATCAGTGACTTCACTTTTATCAATCTATTTTTTCAGAAACATTGCGAGAGAAATTTCCTTTGTCCGCAATTGTTTTGGAACACAATCTCTGTGTCTGTTAAATATAGTTTGAAGCAGTTTTCGAATTGTCATCTCTTTCCTATTCTGAACCGAATCTGTTAATTTTGCTTAAAGTATCTATTAAAAAACGTTTACAATGAAAGACATTTTTTATTTTAAAAATGCATTTTTGAAACATCCTGCGTTTCGGTGGGTTAAAAAGGAATGTAAACACTCTCGTTGCATTATTTTAAAAATACGATTATATCACGATTCTGTTTTTACTTTTGCTTTCTCGTTTGAAGTTGAAAAAATGTAAAACAGTGCTTTAATTTGAATTTACAAAAAAAGTTTGGTTTTTGATTTACACTGAAAAAAAATAATTCAATAAGTATTCGCAAATTTTTTGGTTTTAAAGAGAAATATCTACAGACGATTTTTGCTACAGATTTTCTTAAAAACTTTTGCACCTTGTGGAAAGTTGAAAGACGTTTTCAACGAGAAAGAGTGCATTTGAGAAAAACTGTTTGAAATTTCGAAAGCATGAAATTTGAGATATCATCCAATTTGTTGTCTGCCTGGAATCGTCTGGATCCTTGGTCTTTATCGGTGCTTTACGATCGGAGAGTTCACGCTCTGCAGCTCGTAACGCGCCGAGACGCACAGGGGTCATTACAAAAGTTGTACTTGGCAGAGTTTGCTTTATTATACTATTTAATCGAATAATTTTTACTTTTGTAGGAGTATTTTCCTCTCTGCGAACCCGTGAGAAATTTCGGAGCGGGAGAAAAACGAGTCTGCTGTTAAGTAGGCGACCAGGCAACGTTGCAAAATCGATAGCAGGCAGCTTACTAATCGGATGGCGTGAGATTCGCTGTCGCAGACTCGTGCAGCTTTTCCCATTTATTTTTTGCTTTTACACGAGAGTTCTATATTCTCAAGTCAACAACACTGGCCAGCTACTTCGAAATTCCAACAGTTCACACAATCAAACGATGACTTTTAGTTCGTCCAATACAATGAGCTGATCCTGAAACCGGAACTTTCTCTCCCATGACAATTGTGGAGAACACGATTATCTTCAATTGTTCTTTCTTTCTCTTCTCTGCTTCTTTCTTTATTTGCTTTTCTCTTTCTTTGTACACGCAAAAATATCTCTTGCCAAACTGTAAAGTGCCTGGCGTTACAATTTAATTGTAACAATTTACATTTTAAGTCCAAAATGTTGTTCATTTTAAGTCCAAAATGTTGTTTATAGATTTCTCGGAATGTGATTTTAAATCATAATGTTATAATTGTACGATTAAAGCAATAACTGTATTGATTCTTGAATTATTCATTAATTAAACTTGTTTTTAGACTGAAATTCGGTCGAGCTCTGGTTTCGTTTAGTGTATTATTGACACGACCTGTATTAACATTGCAGAAACCCTTGATTTAAAAGTATTGTTGAAAATATGTTAAGTTGAAGAATTAGCATTCCCTGTTGATATTTTGATACATAAAGTTGGTATAGCTTGCATATCGAGTTCTAAGATTTCATGCATTATAACAAGAGATGAACCGGTTGCGTCTTGTAGCTTTAAAGGATTCGATTTCCATTTACTCTTTTCTAGTTACGTGTTTAGTGTCTCATTTTTCAATCGTTATACATATGGTTTTACTTTTTGTCTCATGAGCATAACACTCCAAAGAACTAAATTGCTCAACATTTCTACAGACTTTTTTATTTTACTTTCCTTACTCTTCTTTTTGATTTGTACCTGGAATTATCAGATTCGTACCTGGAATTATCAGATTCGTACCCCGAATTATCGTTTTAGACAAAAAGTTTGTCAATTGTTTTGCCGGTGATACAAATTTATGATCCGGATAAATCTTTAAAACCACTGAGACAGTCTCATTGAATGTTGGTCAGTTTCCGATATGACCTTATTTGTGGATTTTCAGAGAAGGGATAATATTGAAATGACTTTTTATTTATTCTGGGTTCCGGACGACAGTTTGTGAAACGGAGAAGAGTACCTGGCTGTGTCTGCACTGCGGAGCAATCCACTGCGGACGTTACGAGGCGGGGCACGCGCTGCAGCACCATGAAAAAAATACTCAGCACAGCGTGTGCATTGACTGTGAAAACCTGGCTGTATTCTGGTGAGTGTAACTCTGAGTGCTTCTAGGCTGGGTCGAAAAATGAAATGAGGTCGTCGAGCAGATCGAGTAGCCGATCCTTTCTTCCAGTTATACCTGTGACGAGTACGTGGTGAACGACACTGGCATTGGCGTCATCGAGGCGGTTCGTCGGAACACCTTCCGGAAGAGCGAGCTCAAGGAGAATGACGAGAGCTGGAGCACCTCCACACCATCCCCCCATGGCCCTGAGAATGGAGATTCCTCGGCTGCGGACGCCCTCTGGAAGGCAGAAGTCGTCGTCCGAAATCTCAGGCAAGTTGTGATAGAAAATATTACACAGACACGAAATGAGGGACAGATATTGCACTTTGATTTTCTTCAGATGTGTTAAAATCGAGCACCAGCAGCGCCAATGACAGTACAGATTCTGTCTTTATGGAATGAACCTCTTAGTTCAGTATCTGTCAACTAAAAGCGCACGATCAAAGTAGAACGTATGTTGATTTATAGGTTAGGAACGACGTCTGCTTTGTGTTAAGTACAGCTGATGAGTTAATGGCTTTTTAGTGTGAAAGGCGCAATGTAAAGCACATGTTGCTTTATCGCACTCTTATAAAGTATGTCCGCTTACGCTTGAAGCAAGAGGCCCATCCTAAAATAGCATGTGCCCCTTCTAGAAGAGCAAGCAGATATACTTCATTGGTCTAAAAGTAGTGACGCAATAAGGTAGCAGAGATGCCAGGAACGGTCCGTATGCACTGCGCATGCTTTTCGAAACATTTTTCATTGGTGGAAGCCCTTTGGACGGAAATTATAATCTTGTCCAGAAAGCAATGCAAAATGTTTCAAAAGACATGCGCAGTTGTGCATACAGATGGTATGCACAACAATCTTTGGTATCTCTGAAATGTAACGATGTCAGAAAAGACTTCTTCCTTGTAAATGTCATGAATACTATAAAATTATTTGGAAACAGAAATCCCTCTCGCATCTGCGCGTGCTTCTTTCATCTGCGGTAGTTGTGCTTCAACAACTATTGGTCAGAAATTCCGCACTCTCTTGAAATATTAAAACATGTCAAATTAGTCCGCGCTTTTTGACCAATAGAAGCGCAAAGCATGCGCAGATGCGTTTATGGCTTCTGTCACGAATAGCACATGGAATTTTAAAATAACAAGCATTGACAAATAATTAGTTCCACTGAACGATTTCATCCAAACCAGTAAATGGAAGAATATCTCGCTTGCTGTGCAACTCGATTGCACACTCGCGAAATTAATGAACCGCAAGTGCACGATTTCTTATCTTAATATCCGTTTGATGATGTTTAGGAAAAGAAATTGCAGTGAAAGAATGGTTTCACTTCTAGAATTTTCATTTGATTAAATTTTAGGCCAAGAACCAGGAAGAGGCTGCACTCGTTGGATGGCACCAGTGGAGAAAATAGGCCTGCGACGAAGCGACGGAACTCGAAAAATACCAAAGAGAAGAAGGTCGTAGGCCTGAGGAACTTGGGTAACACCTGCTTCATGAATGTCGTGTTGCAGTCGTTTAACAATATCAGCCACTTCTGCGAGTATTTAACGCAAATGCCGAGTTTGGAAGGTATCGCTTTTGACGAACCACCAACACACAGAGGCAGAATTGTTGCGCCAGGTCGAGCAAAAGAGCTCAGTGATGCTCTTCTTGCTGAAGAGCTTCGAAAGGTCTTGCTGGGATTGAGCCTCGGCGGTTCCAATGGTCAAGCCATTTCGCCCGAGTGTCTATTTCTAGTTATTTGGAAAGTGGTGCCACGTTTTAGGGGCTACCAACAGCAGGATGCTCACGAATTTCTCACCTACATGCTCGACAGGCTACACACAGAGCTTTTGCAACTACTTCCAAGACTCGGACACGAACCTCTTGGCCTACGTGGAAAACAGAGTATTGTTACGGCTGTTTTCGGTGGCACTTTGCTTAGTGTGGTAGGTATCATTCAATTATAAACAAGGTTAGCAAAAGTATGGGTACAAAAGGTCCAATCCCAAATGCCCAATCCATAATGTTCAATCCACAATGTCCAATCCATAATGTCCAAAACTTTGGCTGTTCAAACAGACAGAATGTTCAAACTAAAAAAATTGAGTTCTATACATTTTTGACGTAATACAATTCTAATAGAGTCTTCCTATTGGCTAAATGTTTACCACTTACAACTTTTCGTAGCCATGGTATCTTAAGCAAATGATATTTAAAGTATTTAAAAATATTGAACCACAACTGCTCAACAAGATTTGATTATTATCGACCAGGTATTTAAAAATCGACATTCAAACCTTAAAAATCAGTTTTCTAAAAAACGGCCTGTTCTCAGATTTTAAATCTTGTTTCATCTTACTCTAATAACTTCGCAGAAAGAAAATTTGTAAGAAAATTGGGGGTTGTACGGACAAAAATTTTAATTTGTTAAAACCTACCGTGAGGTACAACCTGAAGGTCATTAATTTTCTCTTTGTACAAACAATTTTTTAGAATATTTTCTTTTAAAATAGCTGGAGCGAGTGGCAATTATGAAATTGAATTCACACTCGTGGGGACATTTGAGAAAACTATTCAAAAGTGCAAAATGGTGGATGATACTTTCAAGTTCGTTCCGTCAATATTTTTTCAATTGTTTGTTATCATGGTCACTGTCAAACAAATTTGTCGGTGTTAAACGAGATATAGCATTTGCTTTTGTATGTGCTTTCTTTAAAGCAACAAGAAGATGGGTATTCGAAATCTAGTAAAAAATAAAGAATTGGACACCCCCTGTTTTGAACTGCAACTAATACTTGGCGAACTCGTGTTGGAGGTTTACACGAGTTGAATGGTTTTGGTGAATTCAAAACAGCTGTCTGCAATTCATAACTTCGTAACTTGATACGGGGAGAATATAGCTTTTAATTATTAAACAAGTGAGTAGAAAGTGTAAATTCATAAGTTTGGAAGTGATAAATTGTTAAAAAGCCTGTGATTTAATTGAAAAGTTAAATTTTATATAAATGAGAAACTTGAATTGTGACAGCTGATACTTTAGTTATCATTAAATGTAGGTAAGTAAGAATGCTGTTTTATTAAGAGACCTTTGTAGCCAAGTTACTAGAATGAGCGGTAAATTCAAATACTAGAATTATATTTATTCAAAGCAAACAGTAATTAATATTGATAAAATAATAATAATGACTGGAATAGTTAATCAAGAATTGTTAAATAATGTACATGCCACTGTTTATTTTTAAATAGGGTTTATTATCTTCATGTTTTGTTTTTTTATATTAAAAAATATTTTTCTAAAATTAAATTCTTCCTCAGCGAAAAAAATGAAGATGCTTTAAAATTTAAGGATTAACTGCGATTTAAAGTTTAAAAAATGGTATACAATATTACATGTTTACAAAAGAGTTTAAAAGAATTTTCAGAATTTTTAAAAACCTGATTAGAAATAACCTTTAAGAATTAAACATAATACAATTTTAAAACTTTTAACTGACGAAGAATTTAATTTTAAAAAAGTATATTTTTTAATATAAAAAAACAAAATATGAAGATTATAAACCTTATTTAAAAATAAACAGTAACATGTACATTATTTAACAATACTTAATTAACTATTCCAATCATTATTATTATTCAATCAATTTTAATTACTGTTTGTTTCAAATAAATATAATTCTAGTATTTGAATTTACCGCTCATTCTAGTAACATTTCGGCTTCAAAGGTCTCTTAATAAAACAACATTCTTACTTACCTACATTTAATGATAACTGAAGTGTCAGCTGTCACAACAAAACGTTTCTGAAAAATGATATATACTCATATTTTCAAAGCTTTTTGTAAATTCTCTGTATGCTTCATTTATTTTTTTAGTTTCTCTTTTACTTGTTTATTTATTAATTTCCTGAATGCTTTGAGGGGGTATGGAAAAATTCTATTTTAGATCTGGAAAACCTGGAAAGGTCATGGAATTTTATTTTGGAGAACAGTAGCAACCCTGGTAGAGCATGCATGATAAACAAGGTGCATCTGGGTAAAAAATATGAGCGCTACCCACAATTCATTTTCAAACTATTGAGGAAAAAGTTAATAGTATTGTTGCACAGCATTAATGTAATGTTAATGTCAATCTATAAATAGATGTTATAAAATATCTTGGCTAAGATCTACATTTTTAAACAATTTGTACTTTTTAATACTTGCATTTCAAGAAAATTATATGCTTGCTTATATAACAATTTGGCCTTTTGATCTCTTTAAACTAATCGACCTTCTGAATTGGACTTTTTGGAGTTGATCTTTTGTATCGCATACCAAACATATCCTTCAAAATAATAATCACAATCTGCATAAAGGAATCCAATCTAACATAAAGAAAAAAATATAGATCAAAACTATATTTGGGTAAACTTTTAGATCAAACTGCATTAATGCCATGTCCAAGAACTCATACGATAATTTAGGAAAATACCTTTATTTTAATTTTCTCAAGTTTCTCTTTAAAAATAATAATAAGTCAGACATACATGACACACTTGAGGGTTTCATAAAATTATCTCAAAAATTCCAAAGCAATATATTTTCTAGTTTAGGCGTAAATAGTTGCACAAATTCAAGTCGATAAGTTTATCACTATTCTATTTATCGACTTGATTTTCTGCGACTGCTTTAGCTCAAACTAGAAGAGATATCGTTTCGAAACTTCTGGACTCATCTTAGGAAACTTTCAGATGTGTCATAAATGTCTGGCTTATTATTATTTTTAAAAAGAAACTCCAGGAAAAAGAAAGAGAATGAAGGTAAATTCCTAAATTATCATCCTAGTTTTTGGATATGGCCTTAACAAACAAATTCCAATATTTTATTTCATAGAGATTATGATTATTTTGACAATGGTTTACAGTGGCGAACGCAGAAATGATTTGTTATTTCTAATATTAATGAAAGAACAGGGAGATTAAACCTCCAAAATAAATGATAACGTATTCTCTATTTTGGAGGTTCAAAACCTTTTTTCTGGCTTTGGACAGAGAGCATTTCTACGTATGCCACTGAACATGTTCAGATATATTTCAGGTGTTTAGGTAGGTTGGTATGTATGAATGAAAATGTTTATAAAACAAATAAAGTTGTAATGCTGAAGACGTAATCTCCATCTGAATAAATAATTACTTGTAAGGTTCACTGTATGAACTGCCGAACGGACTCGAAAACACACGAGGCATTCCAGGATCTCTCTCTGGATATTCCAGACAGGCTTCAAAGACGAACAAAAGATCAGGAAGAAGTATGCAGTTTGACTTACAGTCTATCAAGATTTTTCAAGGTGGAAGAGCTTGCAGATAGCGAGTTGTATTTTTGTGACAACTGTATGGGAAAGCAGCGGTCTACTAAAAGGTTCTGGATTCACAGGCTACCTAACGTGAGTTTATTTTATTAAAAATATCATCTAGATCTGATAAATTTTTCTACTATGCTTTACAAAAGCAAATTATTTTAAAATCCGTTTGTAGGATTTGAAAATTGAACCTTGTAACCATGTATAATATTGATCAACTGAAAGTAAATTAATTCACTTATTTAACAGCTCTTAATACATTTGCAGGTGTTGTGCCTTCACATTAAAAGATTTAGGTGGTGCAATTCGTATCGCTCAAAGGTAGACACGCAGGTGGATTTTCCAATGGAGTCTCTTGATATGTCGACATTCACCGTGAGAGGCGTGACGGGGGCGAAACTCACTGCTCAGAATAGTTATCTTTATGATCTCGCTGCTGTCATTGTTCATCACGGATCAGGGTAAATCTCGAAATTATGTTCTAATCTTTAAAATTCCAAGTGTTTAAATTTATTTTAAAAAAATTGGTTGTGGAACTAATTGAAAGTCGTCAAAGTAATTTTTACATATAAATGGATTTATATACTATTTTTAAAGAGAACAGAAAGGAAGGATGCATTGGAAGTGTAAATTGTTAAAAGAATAGTAGTAGTGCTCGCGCTATCACAATAAACCTAATTCTTTTAAACAAACATTACCTTCTTAATGACTCTTTTTACGAGGGTGATGAAAACAATAGTATAACTTCGATCTTGCAGCTAAGGAAGATCTCCGATTGCTGTTTAGATCAATTGCATTATTTGAACTTTTAAATCAGTACCTACAATATCTTTCCAATTATTTGCAATTTCAGGATCAGTAAAGCAGTCACACAATACTCTAACTTTACCATTTGTGTATGTGTTACTAGAAAACAAAGAACAAGCTCTTATGAAAAAGTTTCTGAAATAATTAAATAAGCAAGAGATTTTAATATCGAAACGAATCTGCCATCAAAAGTTATGAGTGACTTTGAATTAAGAATAATAATCGCAGTAAAACCTTATGTTGGTGAACATCGAGCTAGTGCTTGTTTATATCATTTATGCCAGAAGGGTTTTAGACATAAATACAATCCGAAGGTCTGCAAAAGGATTATATGAATCCAGATGATAGAAGCATTAAAATTCAGGGTGTCTTCTAACCGGGAAATATTCGGGAATTGAAATTTATTTCTGATAAATTTTAGAAAAATATGATTAAAATGTTTATATAGAATTTTTGTTAGTATTAAACATTTAATTGTGTGAAAAGGGAATAAGTCAATGACTACACCGCGAATTTCTATTAACATGACGAAATTCAATTTATTTTAAACAAGTGTTATTCTTGGAGAGGTTTACATGGTGTACCTTGCTTCCAAGTTAATTTGTATCTGACTCATTTGAGCATTAGGATGGCTAAAACTCTAATAGCTAAGAAGTAAGGGTAAATGAAGGAGGAGTAAAAGTGCATTATGGAGGAGTTTTTGTACAATTTGAAAAAAACGCTTTGCTGGGAAAGATAGGATGGTTGGGGTTGGACATATTCGCAGGTATGCAAGAACCTTGAAGAGGCTAGCTACTATAGTTCATAAATTTATCTGACTCGTCGTTCACAGATGACAATTGTAAAACTGCAATTAAGTTATTTTGAGTTTAGGTTGTTTTCTTAGGTTTTTAGAATGTTTTTTTATACAGGTTATAAATAGTACGTGACTAATACAATTTTAAGAAGCTCAAAAACAGTTTTTGAATTCAAGTATGAAAGAATACTAAATGGCGATAACAGTCATATTTCAGAAAAATATAAATTTTCTAAAGAATTACATTTGTGACCAAACAATTTTATTGAAATGAAAACTTTTTAAATAAACCCGTAACATTTAGACTATATTCAAGCATGCGCAAATTGAGCTACAATATGGCTGCTATCATGTAGAATCATGCGAGTCATCTGATAAATGCGTATGAAGTGAAATCTAGTCCGCAAAATGTTCCTTCCTTCGATCTTTAGCTGATGACTTAGAACCATTTTTGACTGAATTTCAGTCAGACGCTCCATTAGCACCTTTCTTATTTGATAGTAAGTTAAACATAAGTTTAACATTAATGCTAATAAATTGTATGATATGATTTGTAAAAGAGAAGGTGATTTTGAAAAATCCAAATCGATGTAATAAAAAAAATCTGACGATAAGTATGAAAATCTGATGTGAACAAAGGATATTGATCTTGGTTATGCCACTTGTAATGCATTAAAAAAGTGTAAAGTAAGCCTTAAAGAAATGTTTCTATTTAAACAAAATTGTAGAAACTGCCTCCAACATTTAGTAAATAAGTTGTTAGAGAGAAAACCTTCAAAATATCCTATGACAGAATCTTTAGCTTACTTAAATTCCCGCAGGATAGTTTTTTCTATAAAAGGGGCTGAAAGACAATTTCGAATTGCTTTGGATATTCTTTTAAAGGCGAATATTTTTTCTTTGGTGCTAATTCAAAACGCAGATCGAGAAAATAAAAATTTATTGTCCGATCAATCTATCATTGAGCAAGTGGAACTACTGTAGAAAGGATACACGATTGGATGATTTTCGGTTTAATACACTTTCAATTCGACCACATATTGAAACTAAAAATCTGAAAGAAGTCTCAAGACTTTTTTTATATTGTCACACGGGAACGCAACCTTAGAAAGAGGATTTTCTGTGAATGGAGGAATGATAATTGAAAATTGAAAATGTCACATACTAACAGCGTTGGTTTTCATGTTTGCAGATGAAATTGAAAACCACTTCGATATTTTTCAGGATTAGAAGTCCTTTTACCAATTGCTGCTTATTTTGAAGTAATGTACGTTCGTGGTAGACTTGCAAGAGGCAGGAGAAGAGCTATTGCTCCTCGATATTCTCCAAACTTATGGTGTCAATATGATGCAGTTTTAATAAATTCTGCTAGAACTAACAATTTATCAAAAGGTTACCATAATCGGTTTAGGAAATCTTCAGGAATTGTACAGACAGTTTAAAAAAATACATCCGAATGCGTGTGTAGGATCGCTGGTCCTACATGAAATCATACAGTTTGTGTGTGTCCAATTCATCAGAATTTTAAATTAATATTTACAAGCACGGATAATTTCTTTCTATTCCTTCGTTTAACTATTTTACATCAAAACACACGAATGCTAAGAAAATAAATTTGCTCATTTCAAATTTCAAGAATAAAGTTGGAATCAGTAGTCGATAAGCTATTATTAAGAACAGCAGCAACATATGAAGATATTTTGATGATGTTGATCTGCAAGAATTTTACGGCTGATTGCTACTTACAAAACTGTAAACGTTGTCTTGGAATAAATAATTTGTACTCAAAACTATACTTACACTGCTCAAGAGAAATGGTATCGAGAAGATTACTTACAAACACTGAGTTTCTAAACAAATGTGTACTCTAGATACCATCGAGTGCACCGAAGAAACATTTATTGAAAATGTTTGCAAATAGGCCAAATTGTTAATATCGCATTCTTTTATAGCTAAACAACAATCAAGCTATTTGAGTCATGTCAAAGATAATTTAAAACTTTGTGAGTGAGTAATTATTTGCGATTTTGCTGAAAATTACGCGCTTGTTGTTCAAGATGCTGCCTCTGGATTTCATTGGAACAACAATCAGGCGACGGTTTATCCAGTAGTAATTTATTACAGTCAAGATAAAACTTTGAACCACAAAGACTTGTGTTTCATCTCAGACTGTTTGCGTCTCGACGGAGTATTAGTTTACCTGTTTTGTAAATTGCTAAATGATTATAACAGATCATTTCGAACAACCAGTCCATTAAGATTTTTTTTAGAAAAGTAAAACAGAAATTTTTTTTTAGAAAAAGTGATCACCTTCGTAAAATCTTAAGTACAACCATCAATTACTAAATACCTACATGAAATCCCACATTTAAAGCCTTGTAAAATCATATGTCAATCCATCAATTACTAAATTCTTACGTATAATTCCAAATTTTATCATGTGTTCAATCCCACGTCCATCTTTTCTGGAAAATTCTATATAGTTTCACATGTAGCAATTCATAAGTATATAATATGTAAATATAAGAAAAAGATGAATTTCACACAGGATTATTTGTAGGATTTAATGTAGGAATTTCGTAATTGTTAGACGGGAATATGATTTCATATATAGGATTAATTGTAGGATTCCACGCAGAAATTTCATAGCTAAATCGACAAAAGATTTGAGTAAGTAAACTCGTAAGTTAACTCATAGGAATTTATGTATGATTTTAGTATCGAGAAATAGACGTAAGATTGAACATAGAATTAAATGTGGGATTTTGTGTGGGTATTTAGTAATTTATGGTTGCACATAGGATTTTACGTAGACATAAATGTAGGATTTCATTTAAGAATTTTGTAAATGATAGTGGTTTGAGAATTGAATTACATTTAACATAGTGTAAAAATTCTGAGGAAATCACATTGGATCAACATGTGATTTAATGAGGGAAACGTGAAAATAAAATACCCAAATGGATGCCTTCTTCAAATCGTGTCTCATTTTCATGTACAATTTTACATAGGATCCCACACGAATAGCTTCAAAAACGTAGGATTATTTCCGATAAAAAGAGAGTAATTGAAAGCAATTCAGAATCTGAATTTTTCTGAAAGCGCGATTTTTCCATTCATCTAATGTACCTAACCACAACAAGAAAAGTTAAGAAACTTATTGCTTTGAAAGCAATGAATCATTATCGAGATCATCAGAATTATCATTATCATTATTGCTTTGAATCATTATCGAGATTCAATTGAAAGCATTTGAAAAAGAGAAATATTTGACACGAGCAATAGAAAAAATGTAAAAATTCCTATTTCTTTAAAGTAGCCTTTTAAGAAGCGAATTTAAACATGTCTGCCAACGGTGAAAGACACCTTAACGAGACAAAAGTAGTTTATTTTATGTTCTTTGGATTAAAACTACAAAAAGATGATCAACTGTTAATACAAACCATTAATATGTTTACGTTTTCAGTAGACCAAAAGTATTCGATAAAAACTGCTTTTGACTTTACATAGTTAAAAACGAATGTTTAATCAAGATAAAGTTATCACTAAACATAACCTAAACTTCGTTTGACATAAGTTCTCTTTCACCGTGGGCAGACACAAATATTTTAAACACATATAAATAAGAACATACGTAATTTACATTAAAACAATATTGTAAAAAAAATTCAGAATGATTGACAATTATTATAACCTGAAGAGGTATTTCTAAGAAAGACGAAAGCCTATTTTTCTGTCGGAGAAACTGTTTGTCCCTTTGAACATATAAAAAGCTTTAAGAGTCATGACAAACACTTGTTATTCTAGAAAACTATGTATTATTATGTTGCTTGGAGTCGACTGCATTCACATAAATATCACTTAAATCAATTTCCAACACTAAAACCTATCAGAAA
>WNHD01001204.1:0-26020 GCA_011057455.1 Ganaspis sp. Gsp50
TTGTTTTTAAATATTTTGAAGAATTTAAAAGTAACATAAAGGATTTTGAAGTATTTTTAAATATTTTGAAGCATTCGGAAGGATTTGGAAATACTTTAAGGTTGTTTTTTTAAAGTAGCTTTTAGTGTTTTTTTAATTTGTTAAGAAATTTAAATTGTTTTTAAATATTTTAAAAAATTTAAAAGTAATTTAAAGGATTTTGAAGTACTTTTAAATCTTTTGAAGCATTCGGAAGGATTTGGAAATATTTTTAAGTAGTTAAATATATTTTTAAATATTTTAAAGTATTCTAAAATTATTTTTAATATTTTTAAATATTTTGAAGATAGTAGTCTAAAGTATTTTAAAGTAGTTTTAAGTAATTTTAAATATTTTCAAATATTTTGAAGTATTTTAAAGTAATATAAAGAATTTTAAAATATTTTTAAGTATTTTATGATAATTTGGAGTATATTTTTATATCATTAGGCATTTTTAAAAGTTCTGATGAATTTTAAATTATTGGGAAATATTTTTAATATTTTGATAGGTTTTTAAATAGTTCAAAGTAATCTTAAGTATTTTTAAGTATTAAGAGGTATTTAGAAATATTTGAAAGTAGTTTTAAATATTTTGAATTATTCGGAAGTATTTGGGAATAGTTTGACACCCTGGGATAGTTTTGTTCACTGAATACGAATTGCCAAATTGTCTCAAATTTTTTAGATATGTAAGAAAACAATTCACAAATAAGGAGGAAACTTGCAAGTGTGGAATGTACTTAATATTTGAGTGAAATATACCTACACGGAAATAATAAGTTTACATATTGAATTTTACAAAACTTTTCGTAATCCTGGATATATTTACAAAATTAATCTTATATGATGTACAGAGCAGTTTTGAATTTAAGAAAATTCTACTATACCACGCAGAAAAAGACCAAAAACTAATTTTTGATGTGTTTCAATTGTAATTAAGTTTCAAATTGAGTTTACGGCACACTTCACGTTTCTGAAATTGAGAGGTGTCTGTATCAAATGTCAGTATAGCTTAGAAGCTTGAAGAAGCTTCCAGTTTATTATGTTGGTAGCATTTGTATTAATTATTTATTATAACATATATGACTTAAATTTAATTGAATATTTAAATTTTATTATTTTATCTATTATGTAATTATTAAAGAAAAGAAAACCAAACCCTTTTAATTCTTCATTTTCATGTTTTTTAAATACAACATTCAAATAAATAAACAATAAATTGGTTAAGCAATAGTTGAATCATTCATTTCACGCTGAAAATATATTCTGCTTGATAATTTGTAAAATTAAGAAAAGACTGCATCTTTCTAGGTGCAATGTTTGAGAAGTAAGTAAATAACAACAATTCTTTGTTTAAACTATTTTTGAACCACTAATTTTATAAACAATCTTCATTTGTTATTACACTTGGCCGAATTTATTTACACGGAAGAAAACCTCAATATCAGCAGAAAAATCCGTAGAACTGACAGATTTTATCAGCTAAAATAGTGACTGCGGATTTAACCTACTGTAAAAGTTATGGATTTTTTCCGCAGCCAAAATTCTTAAAAAATTACAGGTATAATTTCACATAAATTGAAGAGAATTGTTTATTAAAACTAAAAGTTTATTAAATAGTCAATACTAGCGTATTTAAATCAACGAAAAGTTCCATTTATTTAGTATTAAATACGTTAGAAACGTACCTACTATGAAAATTGAGGTTAGGTTTACCTGTTTCTGATTTCTAGCAGTTGAAATCAGTAAAATCTACGGATTTTCACAATTCTTTGTACGTTTATTTCTTACAAATTAGCTTCTGCTAATTTAGGCATGTCATTTTTCTCCGTATATAATTGGAGGAAAACTGCTTTTCTTTTGGCGTAGAAAGAAAAAAGTTTCAAAATATTAATATTAATTATTTAAACAAATAAAGAATGCAATACATCATTATTACAATACATTATTTGACAACATAAAACACTATTAGTAAAAATTCCTAATCCTGTCACCCGAGTTAAAAGTAGAGTGAGCAGTCTCCGCCAGACTCAACGTAAGCCAGTGAGAGCGCCATGCCAAGCTAAGTAGAAAAAGGAATTTTCGTCAGACTCAATATAAGTAGCTCATCTACACATTCATGAACAGCTTTACATGCTCAGGAAGAAAACTTATTAACTGTTAATCATTCCCGTGGGTTTTTGCTTAATAGACTTTTTTAACTAAACAAATAACATGAAAATTATATAATGTAACACACACATTAGGTGGATCAAAAAAAAAACGAAAGTTAATAAAGCTATGCTGACTCACATTGTTGCAAATTTAAAAAAATTAAAACCCCTTTTGAAACCTGACAGTATTTAGAAGTCACTCAATATTAATAAAATTTAACATTGATTCTCCTTATAAGAAAAATTCACTTTTTCGTAAATATGCTATAAATAATAATAACTATTATTAAAAGTCGCTTTCATCAGTTCTGCATCCAATAGCTTCTTGAAAATGTTTGTCAAGATTTTTCTTTCTGGTAATTATTGAAACACACACATATTTAAATTAATTGAGACATTTTTTAAAGGATCGTTGGAAAGCTTACAAAATTTGCCATTGAATGACTGTCATTAAATATATTTTTTCGATCAACAAGAACTGAGATGCTGTATGATAAAGACAAATTATAAATACTTCAAATCCATCTTTCTTAATTTGTTTATAACTTTTGAAAAAATGTATTAATATAAGTGAAACTTTGTGAAAGAATGGTTCTTAAGAAGTGTGCAAAACTTGAACCCTGTGCGGGATAATTAGTTTTTTGAAAAAACTATTTGTTAGTTAAAAAACTCATTTCTTTGAATGGAACTTTTACACTCATATGAAGTTGGCACCACTTATTAAAAAAAAACTACATTTTTCTTAGAGTTCCAAGTAGCTTTCATACAATTTTACAGTTCCTTAATTATAATTTGAATAGTTCGGAAGTCTAAGACCCAAAAACAGCAAATCCAAATAATTACCAAAATTTTTTTTTTACTTTTTTAAACTCAAAGATTTCAAAGTTCTAAAAAGAGTTCCTAAATCACTTTTTAGAGTTCTTCAACTCCTCCTTATAAAAATTATTTTCTAAAACCAAAATCTAAAAAATTATCAACCCCTAAATAATTTCAAAATTCTCGAGTTTTTAAAAATCGAACTTATCAAAGTATTAAAAAAGAGTTCCCGTAGCACATTTTAGAGTTCAACTTTTTCTTATAACATTATTTTCTAAAATCAAAATCCAAGAGATTATCAACCCTAAAAAAGATCCAAAGTTTTTGAATTTCGAAAAATAAAACGTATGAAAGTTCTAAAAAGAAGTTCCTGTAGCACTTTCTAGAGCTTTTCAACTTTTCCATACAACATTTTTTTCTAAAACCAAAGTACAAATAGTTTTCAACTCTAAAGTGAATTAAAAATTTTTTAATTTTTAAAAATCAAACTGATCAGAGTTCTAAAACTAGTTCCCGTGACACTTTTTATTACTCAAATCTGAGCATCAGATTTTTCTATTTTATTGAATGGAAACTTTCCCATACTAGGTAGTGGAACTTTTCCAAATTTTTGGTCATTTTTCCATTTTATTGCATGGGAATTTTCCCAAATAATCAGGGGAATTTGCTTGCTAAATTGTTTTGGGAATTTTCCCAAAACAATTTTTACAGTGCATGTATATCAAATTTAATAAAAAGATAATAAATTTAATACCTTATAAAATTTTATACGAAAATTCGTATTCTACATGTAGAATACGAATTTTCGTATACAATAGTATAATACATTTAGTATCATGATAATATGAATACGTGCTTTCTATAAACATGATGTTGAATTTCGTATAAATATTTTTTACAATGTAGTTTTTTTAAATGAAGCAAATATTGGAAAAACACGAATTTTTCTAATTTTTCAAGTAGGTACATAACTCATTAAAATTGGTGTTGAGAAAGTGCAATGGAAAACAAGCGACCGGAAAAAGGAAAGAGTCCACTATTGGCAATACCAGTAGTATTGACATCAAGTTTATAGACTATCTAAACTTGTACTTTTGCAGTGGTTTTATATGACTATAAGAGATAAGGCTACCGTCTAGTATCGCCTTCTACGGAAAACGCAATTAGACAAGGCTAGTATCGAGAAAGGCCAAGTGCAACTATTAAAAAAGTAAAACTAATCTTAAAAAATTATATTCCCGACTTTTATCCTACCTGGCTTCAATTTATTACAACTTTTACTGCTGGCACTTCTCAATTAATTTAAGTAAATTGAGATGCTTTAAAAGATTTCTAAATTCCAGTTTTAGAAAACAAAACGAAAAATCCTAAGAGTTTATAGAAAATAAATACATATGTAGTTAAAACTTTACTTTTAAAACTTGTTTATTTTTATATTATTACTGACCATTTTCTTACTGAACAAAATCGTTTTTGCCAAACCAAAAATCTGGTTAACTTAACTACGCTAAAAAAAATATTTAAGAAATTTCAATAACCATATTGTACATTTTAACTTTTGACTATTTTGATACATTTTAATACATTATTAACGATTTAGAGAAAAAGGTAAAATCTGAGAAAAATTAGTATAAAGATAATAAACGTTAGAAAAGAAATTTCAAGCTTTAGTAATTATATTAAAAACATCATTATAATTGTGTTGATGTTTGTAATATAACTATACTAAAGCTTGAAATTTATTTTCTAACGTTTAATATTTTTATACTAATTTTTCTCATATTTTACCTTTTCCCCTAAAACGTTAATATTGTATTAAAATGTACATGTTTATTGAAATTTCCTAAATATTTACTTTCAGTGTAGAATTTTGGTTAATTTAACAAAAATTCTGGTTATAGGGATCAAAGTCGTTTTTTTGTTTAATCTTAAGTGCAAAAGAGGATTATTAATTTTATAAAAATTTAAATTTAATTCTTGTAGTATCTTTATTTTAATTTATATTTAAGTACATTGTACTAAAGGGTATTTTTTTGTAGCCCGTTTACTTGTGAATAATAATAATAATAATAATAATAATAATAATAATAATAATAATAGTAATAATAATAATAATAATAATAATAATAATAATAAAAGGGATTTTTCTTCCATAAAAAGGCTCTAGGCTTTTATTGCAAAAATAATTTTCTATAGAATTTAAATTACTGACGGTCAATATTTTTAATTTTAAAACCATTTTAAGTATTTTAAAGTATTGTTAATTATTTTCAAGCACTTTGAAGAACTCCGATTTTAAATACTTTAAAATATCTTTAAAAACTAATACTTTAAAAACTAATACTTTAAAATTTTTTAATGCTTTATTTAATATAGGGTAAAACACCCAGTAGTCGGCCAGTGAATTTAAGTTCGGCCACCACTTTTGAAGCGTTATAACTTAGAAGTTATTGTAAATTACTATCTTTTAAATCGAAAATAAATAAATGGCCGACTACTGGAACCGGCCGAACTTACTAGCATTTACCCTACTTAAAATATATTTTTACAAAGTTTGAACAATTTTGATATCTTTTAAAGTAATAAACAGGATTTTCAAGTATACTTTAAAGCACATTTAAGTATATTTAAATAATTTGAAGTGTTTTTTAATGTTTTTAAATCATTTTAAGTGTTTTTTAATGTTTTTAAATCATTTTAAGTGTTTTTATATATTTTGAAGCATTGGGAGGTATTTGAAAATATTTTTAATTAGTCTGAAGTATTTTCGAATATTTTATAGTAATTTTAAATTTTAAAATATTTTGAAGTATTTTAAAGTACTGTGTAAGTATTTTAAAGACTATGAAAATATTTTAAAACCATTTTATATCTTATTTAATACACAGTGAACCGTGAGGATCAAATTGATCCACAAAAGCGAATCAAAATGTTGATATGCAACGTTGATATGCACTGGGTACTTAAAATACTAATATTTTTAAAAACAATTGAACTATTTGAGATCCCGTGTAGAAAAATTTCGTGGCGCTAGCTAGCAGCGCTAGACACATGGTAGTTTTGCATATAATCTAGCGCTGCTAGCTAGCGCCACGAAATATTTCTGCACGGGATATTTTAAAGTAATTTGAAGTATATTTAAATATTTTTGAATATTTTTAAGTTGTTTGAAGTGTTTTTAAATCTTTCTAAATGTTTTTAAATCTTTTGAAGTAGTGGGAAGTATTTGAAAATATTTTAAAATAATTTAACGTATATTAAAATTCTTTTAAGTATTTTGCAGTAGTCTGAAGCATTTTGAAGCAATCTGATGTATTATTGTTGAAAAATTTAATTTATAAAATTATAAAAAAAAACTTATTGAAAGATAGGTAAAAAGGGGGAAAAATACTTTATTTGAGGTATTTTATGGAATTTTCTTAAGAAAGGGGGAAAATAAGGGGGAGAAAAGGAATTAGGTAAAAAAGGGGACGAACTGAGATCCCTGAGGTTAACTTAACCAAAATTTTATAAATTGATTTATGTCTAGAAAAAGTCTAGAAAAAGCCAAAAAATTGCGGTTAGGTATGTAATTTGGAGATTAAGAAATTTAAACGTTCTAAGCTAGTGCACAATTCTCGGCCCTAGTTAGAGCCAGGATAGAATTTCCACACGGGTTTTTTGTAGATATAATCTTGCTGTATAGATAATTGTTTGCAGATATAATTCCAAGCAATAAATCACGTAATTTGCTGGCATGAGATAATTTTTAATTTTATAGCGGTCACGACAGCGGGATTTTTTTTTATATATTACTGAGAATTGTGTATAGGGTTTAAAATGTTTAGATTAAGAGTGAAAGCGGAAATAGAACGCGCACAGGTGTATAATTTCATTAATGCTCACTTTAATCTTTTATAAAGGTAGTAAAATCGTAGGAAAGAAGTTTTTACTATTCACTTATTTATTACAGCTCTGGGAAAAAACGGGACGTTGCACTTCCGGATTTTTATGACTTGTAGGCACTTAACCTTATTAGCTGTACAATTAACTCAGTCCACTATTAAGAGGTTTCATAAAGCAGATCACGTAATGTGTTTCCTCTCCGTGTACTTTCATCTTGGAATTGCATTTTCGGCTTATATAAATTATTACAACGAATTAACTTTTTTATTTGCAGTCTTACGTCAACTTACAAAAAAGCAAATAACATTAGTAAATTAATGGCAGGAAGGATCTTGATGGAGCTAATCAAGAAATATTTTATGTAATCCTTTCTTACTTAAAATTAATTTAGTAATTTATAACTAAAGGAGCTAAAAAGGGCTAACAGTTATAATTTTAAAGAGCATTATAGTAAATAGCATTATGCCAGTTTACATGTCGATAAATAAATCAAAATAATTCCATTCTTTGCAAAACATTTATTTCTATTTCAGTGTACAATATTTATAACCCATACTATATTTCTTTTTTTAAAAAAATGTAAATATTCGAATAAAATATACAGTAGAATTCATAGAATATTGTATAAATAAAATCATTGAATAATTAGGGTCATTATAATAAACCACTATCATTTGTTGCGAACAATAATTGATTAAATAACGTCAATAAAATCATGGTTAATGTTTATATAATTGGGAACATTATTTTGAACGCACGATAATAATTCAAGATCAATAAAGAAACAACCGAATGATTGAAATATTAATATTTATAACATTTTGTAAAGATCAAAATTGTTATTGACCTCGAAGACATTTACCTGTAAGGCCACTTGTTTCTCATTATTTATAATTACGAATGACCTTATTTTTCTCATAAAGGTAGTATTTTCCAGTTATGGTAATATTTGTGCATATTTTACAATCTTTGAATTTTCGGAATATATACAAGTGTATTATTATTTTGTTGACAAAAAGAAATTATTCAAAATAGCTATACTTTGATTAGTCAAGTATCTCTTCTTTTTCTTCTTCGTTTTTCTATCAATCTAAACTCAATTTTCAAAAATGATTTATCTCCCTTTTGGATTTCAATTTAATTAAATAAATAGTAAAGGTGAATTTTATTAAAATACATAACAATTAATACAAATAATACAAATAACAATAATAACAACACAAAAATCAGTACTTTTCTAAATATCATTTTTTTTCATGTAAATTAATCTCAAGTCATTTTTATCATGCGAATCTGAATTAGTACATTTCGAATTCAATAGCGAAAAAACTTTTACCGATTGAAATAGTACATATTTACTATACAACTCTTAGTATTGTAAACTACTACTTTTGAATAATGGAAAGAACCTATAAGTTTGAGGCTATATCTTCGAATCCTTCGGATTGATTTTGAATAATTTAAAAGCATTGTTAATGTTTAAAAAAAGACGAACAGACAATATTCCCATTATTGTTGTTACATGATAGAATATGCGTATATATATTATACATATAGTAGTGCATAAAAGAATAAAGAAATTATTTTTAAATTTGCATAGTTTCTTGTTGTATCCGAAGATGTCAATCGGAGATAGGAGAAAACTTATATAATAGTTTTTAATTATCGTTTTCGAAAATTAAATAAAATAAAGATAGGTATTTTATAAAAAAAACCACAATTTTAACATCAACTATACAACAATTCGTCTAATCGACTTTTTTCGTTTACTTTTATTTTCATCAAATTCGATGAAACTATACGCCTTTTGCTTTTGTGTATATAAATGATGAATAGCCTAAAGAACTATAAAACACGAAACACTTTCTCTAAATACAATGTAAGATTTAATTTTCTGTGATTTGTGAGCATAAAAAGAGACTTTCCTTATTTCAAGTGATTAAAAACACATTAACGTCGTCCCTCGTTTCTCTATTGGCCTTTTCAAATGTTAAGTGTGAAAACTTACAAATGTATATTGCCTTTGACAAACGAAGGCTTACAGAAATACTTTCCGTTTATAGCATAGGATTGCAATTTTTTAGAGAATAGATTCAATCATTACAAAATCAATTGAATTATGTATCAAACAAATCAATTTGTACAAAATACTTGAATAACTTGACAGATAATATTTCATCACATAAGGTTAACGCTACTATAAATAAAATCAATATTGTTTAGAAACACTATTGTTTAAAAACACTACTGTTTAAAAACACTACTGTTTAAAAACACTATTGTTTAAAAACACTATTGTTTAAAAACACTAAAGTCTTTAAAAGCACTATTGTTTAAAAACCCTATCGTTTAAAACGCTATTGTTTAACAATAATCTATTGTTTAAAAACACCGATGTTTAAAAAAACTATATTGTTAAAAACACTGTTGTTTACAAACACTGTTGTTTACAAACACAATATTGTTTAAAAAGACTTTTATTTAATAAAACAAATAACCGATATGAATATATTCGAATACCATCATAAACAACCACGATCCCTAAAAGACACCAACTTTAGCGCAATTGTTATTTGACTTTAATGGTCGACTTAAAAGAGAGTAACAATTCTAAATAATGTTGAATAAGCATAGATCGTGATGCAGTTTGGTCACGAGTTTTAACAATGACAGGTTAAGAAGTAAGTGAAGTCTGTGGTAAACCAATGGCGTGAATATACGCACTCTCCTCCCTCATGTAATTGGATCGTCTTGAGAAACTGGAAGCCCTTCGAATTTCCACTCGACCCTTGCCAGCAATCAATTCCCTTTTAAGAAATCACTCTCGTATTATACTTTCTATCTATATAATATAATTATACATGTATGTATCTTTCAAATAGATATATGTTTCAAATAGTTGTGCCAACGTGTAAGTGGATAAAGATGCATTTAACCCATTAAACCTATCATAAGCCAAGATCTGATAGCATCATCGTATTCACATAACGTGACATCTCATGCACTCGGAATGTGAGCGCTAACGTTACAAAGCTCATTAAAAATGGTGGAATTTATCCTTGATTTGCTTATTCACATACGGTTATTGAAAATCACCCAAAATTCCACACTTTCAAATTTTACATGACAAGAGAAAAGTATTTTCAAGCGATATATTAGAATCAACCTTCACCTGTCATTCGCACGATTCCTAAAATTATTATATACATCTAAAAGTGCATATTGATCAAATTATATCTATTAATCAAAGCAGAAAGTTTCCTTTTTACGATTTTTGAAAGACTTTGTACTTATCGTTTGTTTTTTTAATCGATTGCTCTTCGTAGGTGAAAGACCCGCTTTAGTTCGACCTTGACCATTGTTCGCAAACTGAATTTTCTCGACTCCTGAATCGGACAGTCTGCCTTGATGGCTGAATAAAAACGATACATAAAAAAACAAAATGCTGACGTGGTCTCTCAGTCAGGTAGCTGGCTGTAGGTTTCGAAGACTTGAAACCGTTTGAATCACTAAAGGTGGTCCTTCATTAATCTTTGCGTCCCTTTATCAAGAGACGTTGAACCTCCTTAAGAAAGAAAGTGCAAGAATCTCAACAAGGTCTTTATTCACTTGCAATACTGATTAATTGCGTGTCTTTCCAGTTTAGAACCGGTTTTAATTAAACTACTAATCTCCTCATTAATTAATCTTTCTACTTATTATTTCCATTTAGTAATTTTATTTACTATTTCTAATCAATATTTCCACTTAGTAATTTTATTTACTATTTCTAATCAATATTTACATTTGCTGATACTATTCACATAGTCTATTTTCATTTAATATTTAAATTTGTTGCTTTTTATTATCATTTTTATTTAATATTTAAATTTATTCATTCAAATTCCTGTACATATTCTAATTCTTTGTGTTGATTCTATTTACTCTTTTCATTTGAGTTCATGTATTGATTCTATTTACTCTTTTCATTTGAGTTCATGTTCACTAAATTATATAGTGAACAGAATCAACACATGAACTCAAATATTTACATTTTTTAATTCCATTACTTTAATTACACATTTGTAAATTGAAATTGACAGGGCAATTTGTTGTTAGTGCAAAACGAGAAACTTTTGGTGGAAAATTCGAAAGCTTAGGCTCTTAAGGACATTCAAAGCCTAAGGAATAACAAACATTAGCAGTCTGCGTCGCAGTGTTTGATTAACGTTGCTTTCTGCCTGTCCCATGTAAATTTCTAGGTGTCTTTGCCAAAGTGAAAGACAGGAAACGCTTGGCTGCAAATATAACCCAGACCTTTTTTTTATCAACAAGTGTTTGAGTGTTTACCTTTCTTTTCTAAAATGAACCCAACTTTTTGCTTAAAAAAAAACTGCCCAAAAAGAAAAATATGCAATATATGTCTTCTCTCTAAATTTCAATTAGTGAAAAGTTGTCCACTAATTCAAATTTAGAGAATTTAATGGTGAAAACAAGATTTATCTCCGAAAATTCGATTTCATCATGAAAACAATAGACTAGCATGTTCTTATTTGTGCCAGAATTGTTATTGATTGAACATTGATATATTGATTGACATGTTATCAAGAATATGTTAGACATGTTAGTCAAGAAACGAACATCTGACAGAAAGGAATGTCTTTTTGACTTCTGATTTTTGTGTATAGTAAACAAACAAAATGAAAAACAACGAATTTCAGAGATTCCATTTTGACGAGGATCAGTGTTTTTAGGACGTTAGATGAATGGTCTGAAACGCGATCGACCATATTTGGTAATCCGGTAGCCACCTAAAGCGCAGTTGAGTCATCTTTGTTCAGAAATGTTTCAAGTAATCAAGGATTACCTGTCCCCCTTGCATACATTAGAATGGTTCACATAGTGGACCTTTACCAGAGTATGAGAATCGTAAATAAGTGACAGTAATTGGGACTAGAGTTAACCAAGATCTACAAAAAGTTTAAAGAAACGATGAAGGTAATGCAGAGTTAAAGTAGAACCAAAATAGAATTAAAGTAGTGTCAACAAGATGAAACAATTAGATAATAAGAGCAAACATTTAGCAGATGATGTCAAACATTTACTTGATAATATCAATAAGCTATAACCTTCTTCTTTCTTTAAAATTGGATTTGTGTCATACACAATACAGGCCGGAATGTCAATAAGCTATAATTAATAGGAAACAAAATGATAATTCACCAAACTGTCAATAACATATCACAAAATAAGTACAATTCACAAAATCATCAGGATATCGAGATTCCGTAATCTGATCCCCTAGAAAAACATTTCCGGAATGCAGGAAACAAATTGCAGAAAACTTCTCAAGAGTTGGATGTGAAGAAGCGAAAGTATGTTTGAGTCATCGTCAGGAGGTTTACGACACAATGGAGCCAATACACGATCGGGTTCTCTTGTTAAAAGACCTATTCTTAAAAGAGATTGCTTCTGTTGGGCCAACACGATCCTTGGGATAAAAAGAAGAGATAGAGAAAAGAGAAGAAGAGAAGTAAGCTGGATTTTCGTGTACAAGAACAAGCAAGCATTGTTATTACTGCGATGATGCATTGGTATCGAGTGGAAATACTGCAAGAGCAGCGCGAGCCGTGTGAATTTATTATCCATACAACCAGAGATAAAAGCGATGGGAACCCCATTGAGTTTGCGCGCTCTTTCGTGTTTCGTGTATCTCTCTTACATATACACCAACACGCAAGCTCCAGTTCGATTCGCTTTCAATCGAGAATCTCCCATCAGCGCATTACGCGCCTCCAACACTTTCACAAGAATCCGATTTTGCCATGCAAATGTAGAAAAACCACCCAATTCGTTTATTTTAATATAGATACTATATGTAGATACATATAGATACATAGAGATACATATAGATAGATAGAGATACATATAGATAGATAGAGATACATATAGATACATATAGATAGATATAGATACATATAGATAGATATAGGTAGATATAGATACATATAGATAGATATAGGTAGATATAGATACATATAGAGACACGATACGGACACGATAGACATGATACGAATCGTCTGAACCAAAAATCAATCCCAGCTCAACAAAATATAGCAACTACAACTGTATCCCTCTAACGGTCTATTAATCGGTAATTTACATGCAACATGCAGGTCACAGTGATCCCCAGACAGTCACGTGGACCACATTACGACGTGATTGGAACAGAAATGGTGTCCTTGAAAATGAGGCAGCGCTTAGAGAAGCGAGTGCGAAGGCAAACGAAAGTTTACTGTTGCGGTTAACGGTTCAGCATCTACTAAAGAATAACGGATCGACCAGGGTTCAAGGTGTGTCTTGTCGTAAAAAGCCAGTGCCAATTTCGTACAATGCTTCTGCCTTGCTACACGGGCTCTTCCGTGAAAATCATAAATCGCATCCATCATCAGCCAGCGAAACGGACAACTTTACTCCCAACATTGCGCCATTTGTTGGCTGATCACGTTCAAAATCCACGCTCAACACGAGGGCAAAACTTTTGCAGACACAGCAATCACGCAGACTCAAGAGATGTGTGTCTGCACATCTGAGAGCGTCGACTCGCAATGTAATCAGTTGTTTCATCACGAGACCTGTTATCACCTTGCAGAATAAACATCTTTATTCAATAGGAATAACCTCTAAACTTAATAACCTCTGAACTTAATAACCTCTAAACTTAATAACCTCTAAACTTAATAACCTCTAAACTTAATAACCTCTAAACTTAATAACCTCTAAACTTAATAACCTCTGAAATATACTTCACAAATCCATAATACCACAACCATAATCCACCATACACCATAATCCACAATACCAATGACTATTTTAGAAGTAACAATTAAGCAAGTCAACATTTGTGACCATTCACATGTGAGGATTTTGTACTTACGAACATTTTACAATCAAAAATTTTACATAGGACTATTTCGCATGCACGAAAAATGGTGGCAACTGCTTATATAAATACCATCATACTTATAGGGTTCATATATCCGTATCTATGTTGACACATCTATGTCAATGGTTAGTACAACCATATCAAAAGTTGGTACATCCATATCAAAAGTTGGTACAACCATATCAAAAGTTGGTACAACCATATCAAAAGTTGGTACATCCGTACCAAAAGTTGATACAACCATATCAAAAGTTGGTACATCCGTACCAAAAGTTGGTACATCCGTACCAAAAGTTGGTATACATCCATATGAAAAGTTGGTAACATACATATGAATGAACGATACATATGGATGGGACGTATTTATCAACATATATATGGTTGCCACAACCATTTCCATTTTTTCGTGTGTAATCACTTTAGAAGTATAACTACTTTGCAACCACTTGAAAGATTACTCAAAAGTACCACTTGCAAGTGGCCATTTTACAAAATGTGTATTCCTGCAAAAGTTGCACTCTTTCTTAACTTGCACCTTTAGATCTCAAGATATGATCGGACGATAAGATTCTAATTATCATAAGCGTAAGTTATAACATCCATTAATATAGATTAAATCTCATTATCATATGAAAAAGTTGGGTAGTAAAAATTATAGCCGAGGATACCTGCTCAGCGGAGCATATTCACATATAAAATATTTATCTCGAGAGCCATTAACATTTCCTCTATGAGTCAGCAGTAAAGTTCAACAAATTCTGACACAGTAGATTTTGTTTCTGGTATTGTATCTTGTCAGAATTCTAGATCTCCAATCGATTCCATGATCGTGCTTTTCTTCAAGTCTCTCTTGTTCGCGCTTGTCGATCTTGTATGAATAACCGAGTGACATAGTGCGACCCACTTACATAAACATCCGGGCAACTCTAACATATCTCAACCGAGGCAATAATAAATGTACAGCACGTGCTTATCCGAGAAAAATCCGCGTTTTATTATTGTCGTACTTAATCTCAATTATATTATTGCAAATCCTTTCACTTTTTTCCTCTCGGAGGTAACTTCCCAAAAATTGAATGACGCCTTGCAATTTAATCCTCGATGCAGTGAAGCTGATTATCAAGTGTAAAGTAATTAGGACCTTTTTGGATCAAAGAAAGAGAAATGACCTAAAGATTTCCTTACTCATCAAATCAATTTTTCGTTTTTAGTGCATCCTTTTGGAAATTTCGAAGCTTTTTTTCTTTGACAAAATATTATCTCAGATAAGACAATTTCATGAAGGTAAGGTAAGACTTTTCCTTCAACAATTATTGTGATGTTATAATCAAACAAAGACAATACTACGTTTTTGCTATTTTTAGACGGAGCTGGCCGGATCTAGAAGGGAAAAAATGAACCTGCGAGGTCAAAAAGTTCTTCTAGGGTAGAGATATGCAGGACATGACACTGCAGGGTCAATTGACCTCGGGAATAGCGTTGACTGCAGGAACTAGGGACGATAACATCTCCAGACGGTCGTTCCTCCTCAGACAAGACTCCAGAACGTAGCAACGCTTCTTCACCGGACCTTTTCTTCACGACCTTGAATAACACGCGACCCGCCTAACAAGAGACAAACAAGTCCAATTTATGATCCATTTGTAATCGCAGCACATTGCCTTTCAGAGAAAAAGCAACAGCTGGCTCAACCTTCTTTTTGCATTTTATAACCTTTGCGTGCGTAATTATAGACATCCGACCGAAAAAAGTCTCGACAAGAACCTTTCTACTAAAAATAAAATTGTTTCAAATAACAGAGAGTGTAACAAAAATTTTGTACAAGTTATCTAAAGGGTCATGAACCTCATTTCAAAGCTTCACGGCAGTGCTTTAAAGGACAATAGTAGTCATCCAAAGGGCCATAGTTGTCATCCAAAGGGTCATAGCAGTCATCCAGAGGGTCATAGTAATCATCACAAGGGTCACAATCGTCATCCAAAGCTTCGCAAACGTCATTCAAATGGTCACATAGTAGTCATCCAAAAGGTCATAAAGTAGTCCTCCAAAAGGTCATAAAGTAGTCCTCCAGAACGTCATATAGTACTCCTCCAAAAGATCATATACTCCTCCAAAAGATCATATACTCCTCCAAAAGATCATATACTCCTCCAAAAGGAGGACTCCATACTTATCATCTAAAAATTGAAGATTCTCATGCAATAACTGCCACTACGTGAAGAACTTCTTGAGCCAAGAAAACAAAGAAGTTGCATGTGAGATAAGAGTCAATTATTGCACGCCCAATTAATCCGAATTGACAGACTGGATTACATAACCTTGATGAATTAACGTTGACGGATCTTCTGTAAAGCAATTTGGCTAAATTGGTGCCGAGATTATTGGACTATTTATGAAGTAGTGTAGGAGCCCGTGCCAGTGATATTATCAATGCGCACGAAACGAATCAATTACTGGTGAATTAGGATGATAGACGATAGAGTGCTGGTAAGATGAAGTAGATTATGCTGGAGAATCGATTGAACGTAGTAACGCCATACTTTTCGCCTATCGTGGCTCCTCTAATGATATTCTCACGACCTCTGACTTGACCCGATTCTCCTTTCTTTTCAATTTCAATCCATTTCTTCCAAGAAGTTTAATCTCCCGTAGTCCCGTTGATGCAGTCGTTCCGGTGAAATGAAAATTTTACCTTAATTAGCTCTCTACGAGTGATTGCTTGCTGAAGGATAAGTGCCTCTTAATATTGAAACAGACACCTGTCAAACCTCTCTAGGTTTGCAATTTTCTTGCCGACATTGAATAATTTCAGTAATTGATTGTTCTAATGAGATTCATCATGGTACAGCTACTTTTCGTTAATTATTTCCGCTTGGAATGGAGATTATAATGCAGGCTTGGGCAAAACGTGCTCTCGGTGCACTCACGAGTGGAGACGAGGTTCCCCTTCCATGCGTCCGAACTTTCCCCCACCTTGCCGCATTCACTGCTTATTCGTGCGTCAAGTGGTGACGCTAAGGCCACATTACTAAGAAGAAGAAGAAGAAGAAGAAGAAGATGTGTTAGACGGGAGGAAATTTCGGCGCGTGGAAGGGGAAAATATTCTCCGCCAGAGAGTACACCGAAAGCACGTTTTGTCATTACAATCACCAATTTGTGGGTCGACGTATTAAAAATGATGACTTGTACCTCTAATCACAGGATTAATAGTCATTTTACAACTTTACGTTGAAAAACTCACATTGTGGTTTTTGGAAAAAAATCTCTTCGGGAATGTCAACATCTTCATACGGAAGTTTTAGAAGTTGGTGATCAAACACAAACAACTAAAAATGATGCTTACAATGATGATGAACACAGTAGAAAATCTTATTTTAAGATGCATCTGAAATTAATGCCATCTTGAAAATAAGATTAACATGCCTATCAGTGCTTTCCATAATGAAAATGAAAATGTGATCTGAAAATGAACAAGGTAAAAGTGTTGACACTTAAATTAAGACCTATTTCGTGTCTTAAAATAAGATCTACTTTTTAGAGTGAACAATCTCTACTGGAACGTAGTGCCATAAAATATAAGAAGCGTATAAATTTCCAAATTTTTGCTGTCTCCACAACAGTGTTGTTTCTCTCGAAAATTCAAAGGTGACAAAATACCAGTGAAACTGGAGAATCGGAATGAAAAAACAAGTTTGTTTCTATAGAGAAACGAAGCTAAAAATAACTGAAAGCGAGATTGTCCCTTCAAAGTGAACAGGTTTATCATGTGTCACAAGTTGTAAAACGAGAAGACGCCACTTAACATGGGTTCTTTATCAACAACTCTTAATTAAACTAAAAACCCTTTTCGGAATGCGCTTCAAAGCCTGGATAAATTAGATTCACTATCTGTATTTACAGATAACGCATAATTACTATCCTTTCTAACAAACTTCCTCTCATAGTTTGAAAAGTAATTAAATCGGTCCGTTCAGTTTCCGATTTCTCTTGCAGTTGAATAATTATCGACTAGTCTGCATCTAATCAATCTTTTACATAGATTACCCAAATGGGAGAAAATACAAGACTCTCTACGTAACTTTTACTGCTGATTGGAATCAAAGTAATAAATCTCTTAAATCATATCGTTCCGCTAGATAATAAAAAACAGAGTTTTAAGATGAATGAACTTTTCATTTTCAGGAAAAGGATGTTGGATTGATTCTTTCCGGTTAATTGAATCGTTGCCAATCGAGTGAAATGCATCCTATCTGAATGACTCCGCCCTCTCGCTTTCAGCTTCATGGATCCCACAAGAGTGAAAAAATTCATTTTATCGCTAGTTTTTAGACAGAAGACAAGTTTAACGATCTATTGATTCCTCGTATTGAGAAAAGCATTCTTGAAAAGTGTTTCTTCACGCTTTGAAAATTTTATAGTTTACAGGCACAGCGCATCCGCCACTTTGGTCAACTGGAAACAATGTGGCTGCTTACTGACTCAGTCAATTCAGAAGAGTGCTGCTCATCAGCAACTTAAATATGCAGTTTCAACTGTTTCGTCGTTCCACTCTCTCTAATCTAGACCACGAAACTTGACCATTTCCATTGTTATTGTTTTCACCAGGACGTAAACAAACCGCAGAAAACAGTTATTTGGATTTTCAAATGTCAATTGAAAAGTCACAAAGTGGTCCAGACCATTTACTGTGAATAAAGTTATGCTTCGTAACTATTTGGTTAAATTATTTTCTAGTTATTTCAACCAGAAGAATAAATACGTCTAGAACATTTTTTTGGTAGTCTTTACCTCTGATTTCTTGTCTAGAAAATTATTTACACTGTTTTTTCACTCATTTCAGTGCAAATCCGTTATAATTGTTAAAGAAACATTTTGTACACTTTCTGTACAACCGAATATTCAAGATTGTATTAAGTTTCATTACACCTGTGTATCTACAGGGTGAGACAATTTCTTACCAAGTTTAAGTCCACAATGTTTTTGATCAACGATTGCAATTTACAAACGTTTTTCTATTTATTTTTTCATCTCAATTTTTATTTCAAATGGTTTTTGTTTCCTTATAGAGGAAGCATTGTTTTTATTCTATTTAATCAATTTTATGAACAAAATTTTATGCAAAAATGTTTATAATATTTCGATTGATGACAAAATATTTTTTTTAAATCGTTGATAAAATGTTGTGATCTTCAAAGACAACAATTAAAAAGGTCAGTATTATTATTATTTCTCCTTCGCAGATCGTGGCTTAATTTTGAATTTAACCTTTAGATGCTACAGGGTGACTCAAATTCCTTTTCTTTTTATTAAACTTAGCACTTTTATCAACCCAATTCAATTTTTATACATATTTAAGAAACATTACAAAATATTTTGACATTTTCTGTATTACCTGTGCATTGAAATTTTAATTTTATTTCAACAATATACATTTTTTAAAAAAATTTAAATCACCCTGTAGTTCAAAGTTTGGACTCGATTTACTCCCGATGTATATGAGGAATACAAAAAAATGAAAAATACAGATTTTATCATTTCTCGTTTAGTTACTGAAATTCTTGTTTCAACAAAAATTTCGAATCACCCTGTAGCATCTAAACATTCAATGCAAGTAATTTCCGATCTATGGGGAATATAGAGAAATAAAAAAAAATACGGGTCTTTTCTATTTTCGTTTAGTTTCTGCTTTAGCAATTTTGAGTCATCATGTAGCATGCGAACATTAAACTCAATTTCCCGATCTATGAAGAATAACAGAAAGAGAGGAAGAGAGAGAGAGAGAAATAAAAAAGTACGTTTCGTTTTAATTTTTCTCTATAGTTTCTGTTAAATGATAGTTATAATATCAATTTTGGAGTCACCCTGTATATTACGTTGAAAATCTGTTTCGTTAATATCATTTTAAAAGTTAATCAATTTGAAATGAATAATTATTCATCTGAAATTTCTTGAAAGTATTCACAAAACTAATACCGTCACTCAGGGCTATTGTTCTCAGAAAACTGCTACCTTCCTATTCAACTCTTCACTAAAATTCAGATTTATTAAAAAAAAAATGATAATTACTATGGAATTACGTTGTAAACATCCTTCTGAAGATTTTCTATAGATAAGAAAAAAAAATATATTTTGGAAGTTATAAAATTTTAAAGTTGTGGGTATAATAGCCCCGTGCTTGGGGCTATTGTTGCCATCAAAATTTGTTTATTTATAAAATTAGTTTACAACATTTTTCCATCGCTTTAGCAGCATGAAATCTTTTCTGTAGGAAGTCTAGAGTAAAATTAAAAAAAAAAGGTAAAAAAGATGATTTTTGTAGGAATTATTGAATATTTTTGAAAGTAAAACACAGAAATTTTATTAAAATCCAAATTAACTTGAAAAATAACACTATTTTGAAGTTATAAATTAATGAAAATATAATCTCGCGCGATGAGAATTAACAGTTTTAATAATATGTTTAAAAATATTTATTTAAAATTCAACATTATATTAAAATAACACATTGATTAACAAATAACCAGCATTTAATGACAACATTTTTGAGGTTATGTTACACCTCTCGTAAACTAATAATTTACTTCTTTTTAGCTTCTTAGAACAAAAGCCGGTCAAAAAATTTTAAAAACGATAAACTATACATTTATTTACATATTAGGAAACAAAATTTTGAAAAATAATTGATGTTAAGTAGTTTTAAGTAATGAGAACAATAGCCCCTGGAAATCCAGTTCGATAGTTTTTTAAAATTTTTTTTTTAAAATACTATCAATAAAAAAGTTGGGTTACCGATTATACTTGATCACAAATAAATTGACTACACGTATTTGTAACATTTTTAAAGGCATTACAACAGATAAGGAGATCCAAGATGATTTTGACGAATTTAATTAAATGACGAAGAAATTTCCAACTTTATTAATTTTTTTCTGTTTTCTGACAAAGAATTTAATAAAAGCATTTATTGCCATCTATTCACAAGAAATCAGACTATATTTAAACCAAGCGAGAACTTTAAACACTTCACTATAAAAATTTTATTTATTAAGAAATAGCCGTGGGAACAAAGCCCCTGGGCGGGTATAATAGCCCCGATCGACGGTAGTTTAATTTTATTACTATTAAATTAATTAATTCTTATTAATTATTTTATTATACTTAGCGCAATTTTCGTGATATATTTTTCATTAAACAAAACTTCTCTATCTTCTTTAGTTTTTCTTTGATAATAAAATGCCATCCTCTAGTCCTCTTTTCTTTCGTATCCTTCTTATCGTATTTTTTTCATTTTCCTGCTTCTATTGCTTTTCCTCATTTATACCCTCTTTGTTTCTGGTTATTCATTTATGTATTTTTTTCTCATTTTATCGTTTTATTCGTTCAAACTCTCTAAGTCTGAATCAGCGGAATGTCGCTGATTTGAAATAGTGGCTCACTTATCGCTGATTCAGATTCAGAGAGTTGCTCTTTTATTTCTTAGAGTTATATTCTATTCTCTTACTTTCATTTTCATCCTTCTCTTTTTTTTCTCTTTTTTATATTTTATTTTTTAACTCTTTTCCTGGGAGGGAAAAGAGGGAGGGATTTTTTCTACTCCTTTATATTTCGCTCCTCTTTTTCAAACTCTTATCCTCTTTGTTCCTATTTTTTATTTTCTTTCACCGTTTTTCCGTCATTACCCACGTGCGAAAAAAGTCCTCAGAAAGTGCCCCCTGGAATTTCCAACAATTTTTTTCACGTGTGTACTCTTATTTTGCATTTTCGTCATTTATCATCTTTTTCTTCTTTTTCTTTGTTCTACTTCTTCTTCTACTTTTTGCTTCCCATATAGAGAAGTCTTGTTATATGTTTATTCCTCCTCCTTTTGTTCTTTTCTCTTTTTTACTCCCAATATTTCTTTCTCCACTTTCTTCTCGTTCTTTTTACTTCTATTCTTCCATATTAATTTCTATCATTTTCTCCACTTTCTCCCTGTTCTTTTTACTTCTATTCTTCCATATTAATTTCTATCATTTTCTCCTTTTTTTCTTTTTTTCTTTTTCTCTTTTAAATTATGCTTTTCTTTTATCCTTAATTTTCTTTTGCCAGTTTTCTCAGTTTAAGAGAATAAGAAAAAGTGGAAAAATGCGAAAAAGGTGAAAAAGAAGCAGGAATAGAAAAGGTAAAAATAAATAGAGGAAGAAAAAATCAGTGATGGAAACAAGAATACTGGGCCGTTTTTAATTTAGAACTTGGGACTTTCTACAAAGTAGAATTGTTTCTGTATGTGCAATACGCAAAAATAGATGGGGCAAAATTACACTCCTGTGAATATTGTCTGTTAGACTAGGCGCCTCAGTCTCTATCAAGGTTGTATCTTGTTTCACGAAACACGTTATAGAGACTACCGACACGTTGTATTATGGCATACGTGCGTATTTATGTATGCATGTACATTACCCTCTTGATTGTAATTTACTGCTAAAGTAGAAAGAGGCGTTCGGTCGTTCTATAATGAGACCCCGCGAAGGACGTTGGGGACATCGTACCTATGTACCATCGTATATCAGCTAATTATACATACTATCATTATCACAAGATTTCCATTAACATTCCTATTTGGTGCGACGTTTTCCATCCAGTTCCCGTCATCCTTACAACACAAAATTCATTTTTAGGAGCACTCAATTTCAGCTTAGCCTTTAAATTTTTCTTCTAAAATGCATCTTAATGTGACACGTTTCGTAATCTCGAGCGCATTAGAATTAACGGTAAAATTCCGTCTCAAATTCATAACAAATTAGGGCTCATGTATGTATAAATGTACATAAAACAATTAGTATAAACGCGAGAAAAAATTATTTATTGTTTCAAATAACCGGCTGCTTTCTATTAGAACATAGAATCTGTTTGTTCATGCAAATAAATATTCAAAACTATAATGTTCAATTAAGAAATTAAATAAGTAAATAGAAAAGAAAAACAACCACAGGTATATGGAAAATGAAAGAATGAATGAAAGTAAAATACAAGAATTCTTAGAATTCAGAAAAAAAAATTTTCTTTCCGAATTCTAAAAATTCTTCAGAGTAAAATCGGGGAAAAATTACCGCGTGCTGTCTAGTAATGTGATTACATAATAACTCAGCACTGCAAAATGTATTGTTAGTTTGCATAAAAATTGTAAAAAAGCAAGGTAAAAATTACAAGTGCGTCAGAAAAAATATCGTTCTGGCGCACGGGGAATTTTTTTGGGTTATTCTCATAAATATTACCTCCCCAAAAAAAGGTAAAAATTAGCTGAAACAACGTCAAAAATTACTTGTCTGGCACAGGAAAATTTCCTTTTTTCCGATACATTAAACATTATTTTCTCATTGTTGATGTATTTTATAAATTAAAAAATAACTTTGTATATTTTAAGAATAATAACTAATAATTTAATAATTATATTCTAAGGTAAAAGATACAA
The DNA here is from genome assembly GCA_011057455.1 of Ganaspis sp. Gsp50. Lineage (NCBI taxonomy): Eukaryota > Metazoa > Arthropoda > Insecta > Hymenoptera > Figitidae > Ganaspis > Ganaspis sp. Gsp50. The sequence continues at coordinate 23,251 of WNHD01001204.1, forward strand.
ATTTGTCATTCGACACGCAGTGAAAAAGTACCATTCTGTAAAGGCAAAAACTATTAGACAGCACTGGAAAATTTATTACCGCGACTAAGATTAATTAATGGAAAAACCAGTAATTTTTATTGTTTATTGAATATTACTCTACTTTAAGCCAAACTTTACTGCGTGCTAATAAATAAAAATGAAGAGATGAATGTTAAATTTCATAGCGCATCTTTACATTGTTTTCTATTTCACCTTATAAATATTATTAATAAAGAATCAATATTGATCAATATTAATCAATATTTAAATGGACAAGATAGAAAAGAAATATTTGGTAATGTGGACCAAATAAATAATTTTTTGAAAACAACTCAAAGCTCTGTAACGTTCCAGAAAAGCGTTACAACTCGTTACAGTGTAAATATGAAAAGATATACATTTCTTACCGAACAGCAAGAAAATAAAATGCACTGGAAAACTCACCTGAAACAAAGAGGAACACAAATTGAAATTAGTTAACAATACCAACTTTTACACAATTTTATTTAGTTTTTACACAATAATTTTATTTTTACACAATAATTTTATTTTTACACAATAATTTTATTTTTACAATTATTCTTATTTCACAATTTCAGTTTGAAAATTCGACATTATCGAATGTTATCGATTATTTCCAGTTTTTATCGATATTTTCGATGTTTTTATGCCATATTTTTTTAGACAGGATTTTGCTAAATCTGCTTGAATAAAAGTTAGTTAAAATAAATTTCGAAATGCCCTTTAAGACAAAAATTGAAAAGAAAAAATAGGTAGAAAAATATTTTTAAAATCGTTGATTAAAAAATGTAACTTCAATTTTGTCTAAAAAGTAAGTCATTGAAAAAACGTGGACTGGACTAATTTAGAGACCTTATTGTCCTAGAAATAATATTTTAGATCATTTGTAAATTTGCAATCAATATTCTACTATTACACAATTTTTCTTTCAAAATGAAAAAATAATTTTGCAAGTGTGTACAAAATTTTGGATTTATGTTTCAAGTAATAAACAACTTGTAATTTTTAATTAAAAAAGGACGGTTACGTGGCGTTGCTATCGAAACGTCTCTAAAGAATAAAAATACCCGAATATAGATTCCTGTATTGTTTGATTTATTGAATTTGACAAAAATAATTCTACATTCGTATTCTACTACAGCACGCACAAAACGAGAGTCTTCAAAATCTTGTCAATTTACGTTGCACATAAAAAGTGTACTCGACTTAATAACTTTGGTTCAATTTTGAGATGAAATGGAAATTAAAGAGAAATTAATTTTTCTTATTTATCTTTTGTGCTTTCTCGAAATTCTCGCTCAAATGCATCGCCATCTAGCCAGAAATCACCGCTGTCATAAATTACACGTCTGTTTCTTCTCAAGCGGGTAAATAAAATCTTCTTGGTTAACGCTTCGTCGAATCAGTCAGCATCATACGCCGCTGAAAATGAAGCTCATAAAAGCAGAAATGTTTTTACCAGATGTCGTGTACCATTTATTGCAAATATATAGCAATCCTAAAATTTACATCAAGGAAATATTCTCCAGGAAGAACACCAATAATCACCATTAAACAAACACATACATTGTATACATCGACATAGCATCACAATTACGAGTGAATTTCAAAATCCTAAATGAACCTTCATTTCTTTTTGTAATTGCTCCGTTCCGTGTGGATAAATCATAGGCCGTGACTCACGTTTTAAGATCATCAAGCCAGGGTAGACGATTTTTGACAATGCACGAAACTATGTCTATATTATAGACGGTCTAATGCAATCGGGGCCAGAATAAACAGTCCAGATGGGAAAATGGACTTATTTAAGTAAATGATTGATTAGGACCCAATTCGGGAATGAAAAATCCGGCCAAATTTGAAACGTGGCAGTTTAGTCAGAATCAAGCTAGGTGTGGTGTTTCAACACACTTTTTGTAATTTGACAATTTCCACATGAAACATTATTACATAACTATTATTTGAGTCTAATAAACAATAGTTGATTCAAATACACAAATAATTGATTCAAATGCCATCTATTTCATTCAAATAATAATTACTTGGTTCAAATAAATATTTATTTGATAATAAACAAGTAAATGGTTATTTGAATCAAATACATTTTTTTCAGTGTACTCATGTATATAGATCTATATGCGCATGTGTATGTGAATATATAAGCATGCGCAAGTGTAGAAGTCTATACTAAACGTGTAGGTACTTGTAGACTTTAAAAGCCTCGTACTGAAAACGATTGGCCAAAGATTGCTACGTAATTGAACTGATAAAATGCCTAGTTTGAGTATCCGTGCAGGTTAGTCACGCGATGCGAATATATGGGAAGGTGATTGACTGCGATTATCTTTTTACTTTTTTTTCTACATTTTTATTATTTTTCGTTTAAAGCAGCGATCGTTAGATTCTACGGTAAATTTACTTCCTTAGACACCTCATTACTCTAAATTCATAAAGCGAGTTTCTGAGCAAACTATAAAGCATATCATTATGCATATATGTATTTATTAATTCGGATATCCATTAATTCTTTTCGATGTACTAAATTACCCAATGGGTGACATGACATCGTTCCTCCACATATTTTTAATACTGGTAAATGCTTTAACCACTTAACTTTTTACTATGTAACTTTTAATTTACTATTAGGTAATAATTTTTATTTTATTTTATTGTGAGACTTGTGCCATTACTTTTGTTATATTTTTGTTTATTTGGTGTTTTTCTTATT
>WNHD01001205.1:0-27984 GCA_011057455.1 Ganaspis sp. Gsp50
GACCAAAGGTTCAAAACCTATTCAAAGTTGCTCCAACAGATCGATAATTTTCTTTCAAATTTATTATTAAAAATGGAGAGCGATAAAACTATTATTATTTAATATTTGTTTAAGTACTTTAAAATTTTCTTCCATTTCTGGAAGAGGAGTATAGATAGTAAAAAAAAGTACTTAAAGGGAAACATTTTATCAATATAATCTACTAATAATATAATATAATCTACTAATTAACATGATAAAATTTACCAGTCACAAGTTATCAAACCGGTAAATTATTAATTGACTACTGAAACTAATTTTTTAAAATCAATTTTCACGCACAAGCACTCATTGTTCGTCGAATAACTCTTTTCCTTTATTTTAACTGATTATTTTGTCGTTTTTTATTTTTTTATTTTGCTTTTGATTAAAATTAACTTTGTGTTCTCAAAAATGTTTTGTCGCGATTTTAATTTTATCATTTTATTATGTTAAATTATTTTATTGTAATTACAATTTCTGTTTAAATGTTTTATTTTATTTAATCGAGAATGTCGGTTTTCATTTTTCTTGTCTCAAATGTTATTGTTTTATTTAATAAATTATAAAAATAAATAAATGTAGCGAGAAGCAAAAGATCCGTTACAACGCTCTCCGCGGTTAATAAATTATTTATTAATACTGAGTTTGGTGTAATTTCTAATTAATAATGATTAATTTTGGTTATAATTAAAATTAAATTAAAATTAAATTTAGGTTTAGTTAGGTTTCTGATCCTTATGATTTAAAAAAAACTTGGCGAGTACTTCGTGAATAATTAATTAATAAAATTAAAAACGAGCCAAGTTACCAAAAGTCGATTAATATAATTATGAAGTAAATAACTTCCAGTTACATTACATTAGTTAAAAATTATTTCATTTCCAATGTTGTAAATATAAAACCATCTTGAATAGTAATATATTAAATACGTGTATAAACTGATGATATTTCTTCATTTTATTATTTCAAATAAACAACAGCGGTCCATTAAGAACCATAAATGGGTTACAGTAAGTAAGCCTAAAATAAAATATAAATATTAAATACAGAGATATGAAAGCGAACGAACGGATGAGAAAAAAAATATTAACCTATGATTTCCTCAAACTAATAACATAATTTTTTCAAAAAGCTTCAAATTCGCATTGTAATTAGTAAACAGATCACAGTCTGAAAAGGAGTTTACCAAGTCAAACATTTGGTTAATATAAGTCGACTCAACTATATAAAATTATATAATTGTTTTAAAAAATAAAAAGCAATATAAATTGGAAGAGAGCTTTAGCTGGTTTTTATTTGAGATTAGTCTGAGGAAAAAACATATGTAGAGAGTATAAGCATGGTAGCCCCTAATGACTCGGAACGATATCGATAATCATGTTCGACCACATGCTCCCTTTGCGTTTGGGCGAAAAGGGTGTCACAACCATACGAACGAGTAATATATATTCGTCAAGAATACGGAAAATGACTCGACAAGAATAATAAATAAACAATCTTATTTCCTAATATGTACTTTTAATGTATCTTCGAACTTTTATGGTTCAACAACCTGAATCAATCACATAATATGAGTCTGTTTTCCTGCTTTTTCTATATTAAGAACTAAGGAAATTACATTATAATAGCGATTAAAATTGACTGTCACGGGCAGACAAGTAAAAATAAACTTCTAAATAAAACGCAAACTTGGAAAAGAAATTTCAACTGTTTCTTAATAGGCAAATGATGTCCTTGAATTCTTTGTAAGAAGTGAATAAAATATTTTTGTAGTTTGCAAGAAATTCAGTAACTCGGTTGAAATGATATATATCATCATGATATATATATTAGAAAGTACATTTAAAATAGAAATTTATTTCTTGCAAAGAATAATATTCGGGTCTGATTCCATTCTTAAGTTTAGTGGAAAGATCGGTATGTATCTCATTTCCCTGGCTCTTTCTGTCCAGTGAACGCTGAATGTCACTTCCGGTTTCTGAGCGATAAAAGGATGACTGTAGACAGGGTTTTGTCCAACAGAACCATTTTCAACTTGTTAAGCGCTTGAGCTCAATTTCCTATACTTTCAAGATTCCTTTGTCACCAGAACCAGCGATAGCACTCGTTATAACAATATAAATGAGGTTTCAGGTTCATCATCTATATCCGCCCTACGTAATTTATAAATTTATTCCAAGAAATGTAAAATCGAATGAATCTTAAAAGATTAAACTTTTCCGAAGGTTTTTGTAGTTGTTTCATCGAAAGATATTTACTTGTTACAATATCACAGGATTACTCTTTGTTAATATTTCAAATAATTCTTTGTCAAAGGCATTATCTGTGAGGTATCCTCCTCTTTTTTCGGTCGGAAATAAATCGTTTTCTTTTATGCTTTAATGGAAGCTCCCATTTTTGTGTCATATCACTGTCACGAGATAATTACACAAACGACACGAAGCTTGGATTCGGATATAGGTTACTTTGTCCGAAAAATCGAACTCAGTTTGATGAAAGGTGAGTTTTATTTATACTATTGTGTGACAATGGCTCTAATTTTACCAGCACATGATTGTAAATGAAAATATTACAACTGACATTTAAAGTTCAAAAGTTTAAAAACCAAGTAATAAATAAATCTTGAAATCTTTCATCTTTAAATCTATTAATATTGTCTTAAGTTACGTGGTTCCGCAGGAAGACACATACACCCGAAAATGAGGACCGGATTTTAGTGGTGTAGTTTAAAAGGAGTTTTACGAACGGGGGCGTACACGTGTCTACCTTTAAGCACGATGCATAAAGCATTTTCCCTAATCTCAGAGAAAAAATCTATTAATATAATACGAAATTAAGATTCGATACTCTCTGGTTATTATCTTTGTACGTCTATCAGAATTAAAAAGAGCCTCCTGTTGAATGCATAACGAAAGTAATGAAAATACATTCACCCACATGATGCATTGATGGAAGTGAAAATATATATAACCGCGTGGGTTGAGATATATAAGTTCAACTTTATTTATCGTGCTAAAGTGTTGAGTGTATTATTGGATGGAGTTCACCCACCATACATTAGTCTCTACTGATCCTTTGTTTCATCTTGTTCTCTTTCTGTTTAGAAAAAAATTGCATGACTTTTCAATGCCTTTTAAAACTAATTATTAATTATATTTTAATTTATTTATTTGTTATTACACAATTTCCCAAAGTCCAAGTGAACCATAAATGGATGACAAGATAATTACAATATATCGTTTTATAAAAATAATAATGTAAATTGAAGATAACGAAAATTATAATATTATCAACACAAGGATTGAAAATAGTAAAAGCATATGTTAATTTAGAAAGCACAAGCGAATTGTACATTATAAGTGTAGAATTATCAGAAAAAATTTAAAAAAAAAGAAAAGAATTTCGATTTAATTTAATTTTAACAAAGGAATAAAATTTATGAAAGCATTATCAATAATAGTTAAAAATTCATCAGCGGCTAAATCCCTGCGTCGAAATTTAGATCCTACCTAAGAGCTACTAAATTCGCAAATTGTAGGCTTTCACAGAATTTTAGGAGGACTTAATTGAACGGCATCGAAGACCTGCTTTAACCCTCCAAAGTGGCACATATTTCCATTTCTTCCATTCTTAGGCGCTAAGTAGGGTTTTATAAAAGCTCTTAAGTCATTAAGTCTCTTAAGCCTCTTAAGTCCTTAACTTTGAGAAAAATACTATGAAATCAACGCCATATCGATTTGACGCAACAAACGGCCACCTTCCAAATAAATACCCTATCGTTTTTATAGTATATACTTTCATTTTGAATAAAATTGTTTCAATCTTAATTTTTATTAAAGCAAACAAATATCTAATATCTTCAATAATAAATGAAACTATAAAACCCAAGTTCAAAATTCAAAAATGAAAAAGTTTTTCAAACCTAATATTACTATTTTTCTCATTCCTAACATATTTTTGTAACCTTTATACTACAAGTCTTCTCATGTTTTTTATTTTTTAATTCAGAGTTGTGGAACGCATTATATTTTATTTTAACTATCACAATACGCTATTTAACATTAAAATTTATAAATTAAAATTTTCTCGCTGACTGGGATTCGAACCCCCGACCTACGCAGAAACATGATGACGCACTAACCATTTACGCTACGAAGCCTTATGTGAATATTCTGCGAACTGCGTATGTAAGCTGGATAATCACGTGGAACCCTGGAAGGGGAAGGTATTTTAACATGTATGTTTTTAGAAGAGCTAAATAGGTTTTAAAATTACATTGGGGACATCTGAGAGGTTCAAATAAGGACTTGAAATTGATTAATAGTTATAGGAGGTGTAAAAAAGGTTGTAATAGAACGTAAGAGGGCTAAATCAGTTAAAGCAGAATACAACAGGACTAAAGTAGGTTTTATTTAAAATTAGTAGAATCAATGTAGGATTTAGATTTCGACTCGGTTCGACATCTGAAAATCGAGTTAGGTTGGACCAATCAACACTCAATAGGTAAAAGTAGAGTCTATTAAAATCAGCCTTAGGAAAATTATATCTTGCAGTCACTAAATTAGTACAGGAATTACATTAAAAAAGGACTGAGTGAAATTTTGGACAATTAAAATCGCCTAAAAAATGACTGGATAATTCTATAATACAATTCTATAATAATAATCAAATTGATTGAAGTTTTGTGCGAAGTAAAATTGTATCCCATTACATGTTATCTGTTAACTTTTTTTAAAGCTCTTTGGAGTCGAATGGTGTATAGGTTTAGACAACTGAGCGGCAAAGTATTAACATATATCCTGTTTTCCTGTCGATATTTAGATACATTCTCCTGGGTATATATTAAATTTGTTATTTTGCAATATTGCATCAATTCTCCAATGTATTTCACTGTAACGTAAATGTCGTCAAGAACAACAGATGTTTAGACACATCTTGCTCAGAGAAGCTAATATACATTGAGCGACACAATGGTGTTATGTATTACATCCCGAGGCATTATTTCATGTTTGAATTTTCATATAACTTTCACTCTGTTTTATGTTATTAATCGTAAAATATGGTTTATTATCCAATTAATTTAATTAATGAAATTAATAAATTAATTATATTAATTATAATTATTATTAATGCCTAGCAAATATTCTTTTTTAAAATTAATCTCACGACTACTTTTTTAATAATTGAAATATAATCTTAAAAATGGCTCTTGTCTTTTATGTTTATATAAGTGGGAAATTTGAACGAGATTAAGATTTATTAATGTTGTTATCCGAGCAAAAGAAAAACAAAGAAACTGTGAATTCGTGAGTGGTATCTTTGATAATTAATCTTTCATGAAGGGGTTTATAGTGCGATACAAAATGATTACAACAAACGCCTGCGAGTAAATTGTTCCTACAACGAAACATGATTCACGTAAATGATAAACAATAATCGATAAATTTTATTTGCTTGTCAACTTACTTGTACAAGTAATTACCTTTGCTGTGCAATAAACGAAGACACAAAATAATCGAGTGGACTTTTGTGATAATGACATCTATTTAACCTCTAATACATAATTTTAAATTGCTTGCATAATGGAGGTAGCATAGTATATTCACCAAATTTGAATTCCTAAAGTTAATTTTTTATTTATTTGACCCCTCTGTCCTGATTTATCACTAGTTTAATGCACTCTGTCAAATCTCTTTAATGTCTCCACTCAATGTAATTAAAATTATAAAAAAATTAAATTATAAATTAAGTAAAAAAATATTCACATTGATGTACTTTATTAAGAAAGAGATGATTTATTGTTGTATTTTAATTTTAAATGTAATATTAATATAATAATTATAAAGAAACTGATCAGTGTAAGATTTACAGAATTTTTTTCTTCTCGTTACTTATTGTATCAGTACTACTGAGTCTGATAAAGTGCTAAACGATGATAATAAAATCATTTGTGTCTTTTTGCACCAAGTTATATTTAAAGTTAATTTTTCTGCCCCAACTTAACTTCTGAAGTAGACGGTTTCTCTTCGTAAATGCGTCTTTAGGAAGATGGTAATAATTGGACAACCACCCCTGATTAAAACCACGAGGCGGAGGTCGACGTATGGCCATACCGTCTGACTTGTGTCGTTACTACTTAATTTTCTTAAGAACAAAATACTTTAGGATTGTAGGAGCAGTATGTATAAAGTGTATTATTTAAAAAAACATACACAAAAAAATAATAAGAATAATATTAGGTAAAATTTCATGTATTTTAAATCTTTTCATGTATTTTACTTTTAAAATATGAAATACTTATTCCTACATTTAATTTTAAAACTATATTTAAGCCGAATTAGTTTCATGAGTAGTTATTAAGAGATTGGATTTAAGTTAAAGTCGCAAAATACATTATAATGTTGTAGAAAATTATATTCTACCTATAATTTAGTCTCGTTTTTTGCCTCTACTGCTTCAATTTTGCCTTGGGCTTAGATTAACCAGATTACAAACTCAATTTCGATAACCGACACTAATTTCCTTTTTCCATCTCATCCATTTTTTAACAAACAACTTAATTTTTAATTTCATTACAAAGTATTACCTCTTTTTTAGAATTAAACTTTTTGAGATAAAATTGCATTCTAATTATAAAAATAAGTGATAAAAGAATTATATAATATATAATAAAATATATTATATAATTAATATATGTGTAATTTATTATATAATATATAATATATTATAATTATATATTATAATAATATATAATAAATTACACATGAGTAATTATTTCAATTCAATATTTTTAAAAATAAAAAGTTAAAAACACTTTTGTCAATGAGAGTGCTTTATGTATGTTTTTGAAAACATAAGAACTGTTTTCGTTAGGTCTTGTTATTAAAGTTTTACACGGTTCACAATAAGAATGAGGTTTGCGCTTCCCAAGGGAAGAAAGGCGGATTTTTTTTCTATGTAAGAGTGTCTTATCTGAAGAAAATGCCTGTCAAGACTGGTAAAGTTATGAGAACGTTCTAGCTTCAAGGAGGCCTTGAACGATCTTTCCCAAGTTTCTCTTAAATTTAAAATTTTCGTTAGAGAAGTAGATCATTTTATAATGCGAAATTTTAAAGTGCTTATTTGAAACTAAAATTCATTTAACTTCGTTATTCTACCTCTATTTTAAATGAAAAGAAAATTTAATTACATAAAAAAAAGGAAAATGTAAATTTTTATACAAATAAGTTTTTACTAACGCATTTAAAGTGCATTTTTTTAAAGCATTTAAAGTGATCTGAACTGTGCAATTTAATAATAAAAATTGGTGCTACTAAAAACTTTTAAATTTTGTGCTAAAATCTATCACTTTTTATGTTTCATTTTTATAGCAGTTTTAGGTACACAACAAAGATTTTACAGAATGTTTTGTAACTATGTAGTAAGTATGACATAAATTCTTATGCATATGAGTTGTGGCATGAAATTTTGCCCCAGAATCAGAATTTGCCGCATGACAGGAGTTCGACAGTACTTTGAAACTTGAAGTGCCCTTTTAGAAGAGGCTTCAACGTGTTCATCTATTGTGTTCGTTCTTCTTTATCAATTACTGCTAGGGCTTCAATTGACATTTGAGTTAATTTAATCACACACTGATAGAAAATTCAGATGCAATTTAACAGAAAAAGTACAAGAATAAATTCCTCGAATTTTAAACATTATTTTTTTTATTTAACCAAATACAAAGCCTATTCAATCAAGGGCATGGATATTGAGTTTTGAGTCAAGTATATTATATCAATAAAATAATTTGACAAAAGAATTTTGTTATAATTTACATCTTACTCTTTTAATGATATTTGTCTCAGAGGCAATTTGTAACAATAAAACATAAAATTCTTGCAACGAAATTTACATAAGCTAGCTTAATTTTAAATTGAAGATTATACTTTTATTGAATCCGCAAAGAGCTCCTGGATTGGAAAAAGAATACTGAGCCCACTTAGATTTTGCAGTTATTTAACAATCGTAACTATTTAGACAGAAACAGATAATTTAATTAAAGGTTATTAAATTGACAACTAAAGAAAAAGAGATTATCACTTGCACAACATGAGACAATTTTCGTTTGCTCTTATTTTATTTATTTTATTTTATACAGTACACGGGTTTACAAAAAATACCCTTTATTAAGTACAAAAGAAAATCTTAAAACTAAAAAAAATAAGTAAGTTATGAGTACAAGTGCAAGTGCATCACTCAATCAGAGGTCCTTTGAATAAACATTTAAATCAGATAAAAACTTAGATTTATGATTATCGAAAAAATCAAAGCAAGACGCAAAATCAACTTTTTTATTTTGGAGTATGAATCGTCTTGTTGAGTTTAAGGATTGTTCCTGCTTTATTATTTAAAAGGGTATATTTATACATTCTTCCGATTGCATTGTAGAGGACCCCAAAAATCTCCGAGTGGAGAGTTTCAACTTAATTGAGAATATATTTAACAATTTTGGCCATCATTTTGGTTGCGCCATTTTGTGTTCTTTAAATTTTGGATTTTAAATTTTGAATTTTTGCTTTCAGCGATCTCAAAAACCCCACAGTGGAGAGTTTCAACTCAATTGAGAATATTTTTAACAATTTGGTCAGCCATTTTGGGTCCGCCATTTTGGTTTTTAAATTTTGGATGTCAGATTCGTTTTCAGCGTCCCCAAAAACCCCCGAGTTGTAAAAATCTACTTCGTATTGAAGGTATCTTCATGACAGAACGTAATTCTGAGTAGTCATGACTATAAAAATCATATTGAATGTTAAGCTGTCTAGCAGCAAATCTTAAAAATCTATTTTGAACTCTCTCGAATCTTAGTCTCTGGTATTGAGGAGAGTACTGAGTCCTCTGGTACTGAGGAGAGTAAATAACAGAGAGAAATTCCAAATGAGGTCTGACAAGGGAAAAGTATAAAACCTTAAGGACACGAAGATTATAGAAAACTGAGCCAGATTTAACAATTTGACCAAGTGTATTAAGGGATTTATTTAGAATATACGTGACGTGATCGTTATAAGTGATTTTAACGTGATTCGTTTAACCCCGAATACAATTTGAAATTAGGGTTTAGTGTTGAATTCAGTAATTAGGTTAGATGCGGCTTAGGAATTCTAATAAATTCATCAAACTAACTTTTTCTTAATTTCTTTTAGCTACATTCGCAAAATTAAATTAACAAAAACCATAATGAAGTCGAGTGGCATTCTACCGATCAATGTTGACCGGGATTCATAAAATAAAAATGATTCTTTCATTACATTGAAGAATATGTAGGACGAAAATTTTGTTTTGTGGAGAGAGCGGTGAACCATGGGAATTGAAGGAAAAAAGGGATTTGAAGCATACATAACCTGCGCACATTTCTGTTTCGAAAGCGGAAAGAGCATAACATGTAAATAAAAAAGCAAAAAAAAACATCTTTACAATTTCAGTGTGAGAGTATGCATATGCACCTCTTTTATAAAAGAGGTACACCAAAAGAAGTCTGGGAATGGTGAAAATGATTTTCACTCCTGCAATCGTAGACTTTCTTCTTTTTTACTCTCACTCTCCATCTTTCTTCTCAAAAGTACTTTCAAGTGGAACAAAATCGTCTTTCCTTAAGTAAAAAGAAATGGGAGCATAAAATTTTAACTCTCCCAAGGAAAAACCGTGTAGTGCACTGCTGATCTTTTAAACTACTTTAATTATGTAATAATGAAATACGGTCAATAAGTAAGTTAATTATGTTTAATTGCAAAACTGATATTTTTAAAGACAAATTTATGTTTTAACTAGAAATTATTTTTCAAACTACTGTCACGTTCCGTAACTATTAATTAATTAAATAATAAAAATAATAAAATAATAAAAATAATAAAATAATAAAAATAATATAATATACATAATTACCATAATTATTTAATTTTTATGAAGAATATATTTCTAGGTAATTAACATTTTTAATTTCATATAAAACAATTAATAATTAATTGTTCAAACAATCTAGATTAACCATTGACCTTATTTTGAACTATAACTAATGTTGCTTATACTAATTTATTTTTCTAATTGTTTAAGCAATTTAAATTAACAATTAATGTTAATTCAAATTGCAACCTTTTAATCAATTATAATAATCAGAAATATTTCTAGAATTATATTATTTTATTTAGAAAAATTAATTAAAATTTTAAATCAATTTGTTTAAACAAACATAGTTAATTGTTCAAACTAAACTGATTGTTAATAAAATAGCAAAATCGAGTTATGGAGCTAAAATTAAGTTTGCTACTGTGAGAAAATCATTTGATAATGTATATGTGACAATGAAACCAACTAATTTTAGAAGAGCAGATGAATTAAAATTTCATTAAAAGTATTGAACAATTATTCTTTAAAGTTTCTTACATTTACATTGGAGATCACATCTATGGCAATAGAACTATGGAAAATATGGAATCCATTTCTTGTAATTGGACGTTTATTATTACTCAACACCTGATAGTGTTTAAAATCTAATTTTCCTATGCAAATAAATAATTCTAAGATTACCAATTCTAAAAGTACTAATTATAATATTTCAATCATTAACTTACTAAGCTAGTAGCAAAACTGAGGATAACAGATTTAAACAATGCTTCCCAATGAGGAAGCAAAAGAAATTAAGTTCCTGCAAGAAGCTTAACAAATCACCTCAGCGATATAAGAGATCGAAAATAAACTGAAAGAAATAGAAACAAAAAGATAAAACCAAAGGAATTAAAAGTCAGGAGACTAAAAAAGTTTATGACACTTCGGAAACAGTTTCAATTAATCAAATGAACCATAAGAGCAGACAAAAGGTCAAAATAATTACAAACGAAAGCTTCAAAATTTTGCAAACAATAGAAAGAATTAAACTTCTTCTTGAGGAAGTAAAAACGATAAAATATAATTTAAATGTTTGAAAAGAGTGGTATAACAGAGGGACTGCTTTGTTAGTCTTTTGTAATATAACAAATTGTTGCGTCATCTTGAAAAAATTCAAGGAAAGTAAATTTCTAGACGAAAAAGAGAAGAAAAATAGGGTGAGGCATTTTAAAATACAGGAAGACGTGCAGATGAAAAATATCAAGAAGACCAAAAATAGACTTTTCATTGAAATGAAGGAGTTCATCAACAAAATAAGGAGCTGGGAAGAACGGAATACTGCAACACTCTACTTAGTCAAGTGCATGATGCGAAAAAGTAATCATACCAAAAGTCTGAAAAAATCGTTGATTTTTGAATTCTACGTAAATAATTATTTTTTCATTTATCAAGTGAAAATTCAAGGGTTTAATCCAGCTATAAAGTAATAGTTATTTGTGCAACAAGAGTGCATTATAAGATTTGATATCAACGTGATATAGAAATATATTACAATAAGGCTCAGATTCTATGTAAATAAATTAAACTAATTAGCTGACTTTTTAACCCGGCTTGAAACGACAACAAACAGAGAAACTGATTCTAACACTTCATGAAGGATTAGAGTACTTGGTCTTTAACTTTCGCTACAAAAGCTTGTTCATGTATGCACGCCTTTCTTTGCTATCGCTGTTGCAAGCAATAAAGCGAGAACTGTATACGTAGTAAGCAGGAAACTTTTAGTAGAGTCATAACATCGACGAACATCTGGAAAATATGTTTAGAATACCGGTTGGCTATACTCCAATGCAAAATTGGGATGCAAAAAGGGAGAAACTAGTAGTTCTCCTAGAGCATTCAGACTTCGACTGTGGTAGTAGAAGTCGTAGCAGTTCAGTAATCCAAATGGCTCTGCAACAATTTCTATATTAATTCAAAGGATATAGTCGTACAACAATTAAATTACACACATAAGCCGTTGTAGACCTGTTTGTAATTGAAGTGTTTTAACTTCCTTGACTCGGAGTGATTGCTAAATTCTACTATATATATTGTTTTAACTAAATTTGTTAATAAATGTTTAGTCTGGTGAGGTCGACAAACCTGGGTCAATAAAACGTCGCTCTTTTACATTTTTATTTATTTTAATTTTATTTTATAATATACAATCCCCGCAGTCCATCGGGACCATGAATGGGTAACAACATAAAGGTACAGTAAAAATATTAGCTAAGAATATAAGGATAACCATTATTATTACAAAGCTAAACACGCTGGATATAAATTTGGTAGTAATTGTGAAAAAGAAACAGCAAAAGAAACGAAGAGTTTTATATTAAGTGCTGATTAGGCCTATATAATTGAGTTTGCGTCAGTTATGAGGCGACTATACCAGGAGAATTCTTCATTAATGCTTGAATGCGTTCAAAAAGAACTTTTGCGATTCACTGCTAGACAGGTTGGACTGAATTATGATTTTTTCAGTAATGATTATTCTGACTTGAGAACTGCGCTTAATATTAGCATGCTATCTAAAAGATTTTTGTTGGCAGATATGTTATTTCTATTCAAGGTTGTTCAGTATTTTTCCTCAACATCATTCTCATAAAATCTTGATCAATTCAAATATTCAAACGGAAGTGCTCACACGTCAATTTAATCTCAACACCAAACTCATTTGCACACTCAATTATGCTACAATTCAAAACCGCGCGTAAAATCACACTAAGACATACTCAAATTGTATATTATCGCAACTGGACGCTACACATACACTCACACTTTAATCTTGAACACCTCAACAAAGTACTTGGAGCGTCAGTATCTTCAAGTTTTCTCACATGAACACTCATGTACACTCAAGAGTCTTGACCGATGCTCAAACCGATGTCTTGACCGATGCTTTTCTCACTATCAATTTCATTATCTAATTTTAGTTTTACTCAGTGCAGAAACATTTTTTGGTTTAATTCACTATTATTGCTTTTGTTTCAACGAACGACTCATTCCTTTTTTGTGTTAAATTCAGTGCAAAATTGTGCCTGTAACAGTAACGCGTTCAAATAAAATTACATCTTATACCATTGCAAAAATCCTGTGCATTTATTTTCTCCTAACCAACAACATTCCTCCTTTTTTGGAAAATACTCAACTAAGGTCATTAATAGTTCAATTAATTGTCCCGAAATCCTATGTTCCTTAAACATTTACGTCCCGAGCAGACCTTTGAGAAGTTCTCCTTTGTTTCAGCTGAGTGCTTCTAAAATAAATTGCCATGCGAATTGTTTTTTTGAAATATGCTTGTTGGAATAATAGATACGAATAATTTAAATCGTGAGATAAATGTTTTCGGATCATCTCTAAACTACTTCACTAAGAACCTGAGAATTGTAGTTTTTTTTCCTAAAGACACTAGCGAGGCCATTCAATCTTCAATTTTTATAATATTATTATTAATATCAACGTTTTTATGATTTATGTTTTTGTTATAATGTACAATTTACCCATAAGCATATATAAATAAATAAATAACTAAATTAGAAATAAAATTATAGTTTCAAAATGTTTCATTCATTTACAAAAAAGCTGTTTTCATGTTACAGACGTTTTGAAGGTTGAAAAATAAGATCTCTTTAGATAAAAGAACAGTTGCTGATGTGAAAAAGTATTTTTTGTTTTCTTTGGGAAGTATTCAACCATTTGAACGTACTCAGGATATCGGACTGCTTTTCCAACCATTGACACTTTTTTACGCTTGACAATCCCCAACTGAGGGAAATGTCGCCCCTAACTCCTGAGAAGTCAAGTCCAGAACGAAAAATCTATATAAAGGACATCAAGGCAGTATCTGGATAGCAATTCCTTAAAGCATTAGTGAATAGATAGGAATGAAAGGGAGAATGCCGTGGTGATCGAAGACGGTAGACTTATAGATAAATAGAGAAAGAGAGAGAAGAAGCGAGAGAGAGACCAACAAATTAAAAATATTAATCAATTTAATAATAATGGGTATATTTTTCCTTTCGTTGTAGTAGTTTGTTTGTAGTTTTTGTTCGATTATAGGAAGATTGCAAAAAGAAATGACACCAGAAAAAAATTAATATCTACCTAGTCAAAAATTGAAACAAAAAATTAGTTACACTTGTAACATGTTAAAGTAAAACCGTCAAAGAATTTAAAAACAAAGTCGATACAGCATATCGACATTTCTCAGTAGAGACCAAAACAAGACTAAATTCATAAAGAAATAATTCAAACCTTATATATAAACAGATCGAGTAAAGTCAATGAGCTTAAATCAAAATAATAAAGTTAAAATCATTCTTTCAGTTTGCATAGTAAAGGAAAATAAGTGTGGCTCAGAAATTGTATGTCTTCTTTCTTATTAATGGTGAAATCGTTACATTTAATATAAAGCATTTCAGAAATGTCGTTTTTTATAATAAGTCTCTAAATCTAAGTTTTTATGAACTATTGGAATTGACAATAAGCTATAATCTTGTAATATATTAGATAAGTGTGAATAATCATTATGAAAAGGAATACAAATTTTGGGGATGCGACTGTAAATAATTGTTTTTCCATTATTTTGTTTTTGATCAAAGTTGAGTCTTTGTTTAAACAATTTGATTTTTATGTGCTTATTAAGAAAATCCAATGGATAATCATTCTTAAGTAGAATCTGAATAGCCTTTTTTAAATCGCACTTATGAAAAGAGTCATGTGATAATAAAAATGCTCTGTCTAACGAATTATAAATAATGTTTCTCTTTTCTTGCATTGGATGGCTGGAAAGATAGTTAATAACTCTATTAGAGGATATTATTTTTTTAAACCAAAAAGTAATAAGTTCTTTATTATTTCTAATTAACGTCATGTCGAGAAAATTAATCTGATTATTGCATTCTAATTCATAAGTAACTTTGAAATTATTGTTATAAGAATTAAAAACCTTTAATACTAAGTCGACATGATCTTTGTGTACGCTTAAAAATATGTCGTCCACATAACTAAAGTAAAATGCAGGAATACAATTAAACTTAGTTTTCAAAATTCTTAAGCAATCACTTTCCATGTCATTCATAACAATATCTGCAACAATGCTTCCTCTATAAGGAAACAAAACGGTGATATCGGAGACCCCAAAGGAGTACCATAAATTTGTTTGTAGGTCCTTTCATTAAGAACAAATATGGTATTACCAAAAAGAAACTTAACACAATCAATTAGATCAACAAAGGGGATCTTACAAGATTGTTGTATGTTTGTAATTCTTCTATCTAAGCTCTCAAGAACTAAATCACATGAGACAATCACATAGAATTTATCCATTGTCGTATTAGTCATAGTTAATTGGTTTTTATGGTACTTGTATTTAAGATAATCATTAGAGTTCAGATTTTGAAGAATTTGATTCGTGTCAGATTGAAATTTTGTTAAAATGTTTTTTCCAGTTATATATAAGTATATTATATATTCTATATAAGTATTTTGATCAGAAAGCAGATAATTGGCTTTAGATATTTAATCCTTTAATTATTTTCTTGATCACAGTTTTATATCATCTATAACAATGGTTTTAAATGTAAATTATGAAAATTCAGTTTACTGTTACTTTTTTTTATCAATTTCCTCTTTTAATAGTGTTTATTTTACGCTAGTATGATACGAATCTGGAGAAATCACAATTTTAAATTTTCTGATTCTTAAAGTATCATTTTCAAGAAAGTACTGAAAATTTCGATGAGGAATTCTGTTTGGTCACTGGGGAAATCAGTTTCTCTCTACATTCCACTTATTTTTGGTCAATTCGAACACAATTTTACGAAAACAGAGAAAACTCATCTTTTCAAGATAATTTTCTAAGATTAAAGTGTAAATTAAATAAGAAATACAAAACTCTAGAACCTTAAGATGAAACGATTATAATTTTCAAATAGAGATGAATTGTTTTTATATTACTAAAATGATAATTAATGTTATAATCTTGAGGGTGAAAGTGAAATATGCTATCAACTATGATCACACAAATATTCTAAAATATAGTAGCAATTCAGTAAGAAAGGTTTATCCCTATTCCCGAAGGAATAGTTTCAAAAAAGTTTCCGGAGAAAGTAGAGTCGCAACGAGTCGATAAAGACTATGAGCTTCTTCAGGCAACGGGACAAATTTTTCTATTCTGTTTTAAATAACTCAGAGTATCAAAACAAACATTTTTTAATGATTTCCAAAAGCCACAACCACATAGGGCCAAATCTAAAAATTATAAAATATGAAAATATTAATATTCTTGTGTTACCGATCTGTAAATTTCTTGGTTCTTTTTTAAATGACTCAGAGTATCAAAGCAAACATTTTTTAATGATTTCCAATGGCCACAACCACATAGGGCCCAATCTAAAAATAATCAAATATGAAAATATTAATATTCTTGTGTTCTCGAATTAAAAATTTATTAATTTTTTAATTTTTTTTTAAATGACTCAGAGTATCAAAGCAAACATTTTTTTTATTGATTTCCAAAAGCCACAACCACATTGGGTCCATGAATCTAAAAATTATCAACTATTAAAATGTTAATATAATTGTGTTCCCGATCTACAAATTTTTTTATTCTTTTTCAATTACTCATAGTATTGAAGCAAACATTTTTAATGATTTCCAACAGCCACAACCACATTGGACCCAATTTAAAAATTATCAAATATGAAAATGTTAATATAATTGTGTTCTCCAATTACAAATTTATTTATTCTTTTTTAAATGACTCAGAGTATCAAAGCAAACATTTTTTATTGATTTCCAAAAGCCACAACCACATTGGGTCCAATCTAAAAATTATCAACTATTAAAATGTTAATATAATTGTGTTCCCGATCTACAAATTTTTTGATTTTTTTTTCTAATTTACAAAGAGTATCAAAGTAAGTATTTTTTAGTGATTTCAAAAAGCCATATATCATACTTGTTACGACTTCCAATCAATCTCATACGAATATTATAACATTAAATATATAAAGGCATATTCGAACATCCGAGAACATTTAAGTATGAATATTACTAAATAATTTGTGTAAAAATGAGTCGTCTTAAATATTCATTTTTATTGAAAAATATGGGTTTCTTTATTAATTCTTAGAGCTATTAAAAGCTTTTAAAAATAACAAGGCGCTTTAATGCCATTAACTGAATCGTTTATTGTGGAACTAAAATTAAACGTGTTTTAAAAAATTAAGGAATTCGACCACGTAACAATTGAATGATTAATTAATTGAGCAATACAATTTATGACAAACGTAGAACGTATATTGTGATTTTTTGTTCAATTTATAATTATCGTTCTTATTTTTTTTAATCATTTTTTATTTTGATTCAAAGGAGATTAACTCACAAGATGGAATGTAAAGTAAAATGGACTTTTGGGATTGTTAATATAAAAGAATACTCTGAGTATTGGAGATAATAAATCAAACCCGAATTCGTTAATTTTTTGTGCTTATTCTGCATTTTCGCTATGTAATCCAGTTCACAAAAGGATTAAGTATTCAGAATCCTTCAAAAGAGTCTAATTATTTAATTTGCTGATTCCGTAAACTTTTTATAAATGACTTAACGTCTTCAGTAGTATACTATCCCATAGTCACGCTGTTAGTTTTGGATTAGTTTTATAATAGTATCCAATACCTGATCTGATTTGGGATTTATTATCAATAAATACATTGTATGTGGTCTTGGGTGTAAATCTTCGAATAATAAACATTTCCACCAATTAAATGAATTATGAAGTTAACATTAGTTTCTAATTTTGATTGAATATGTTTTATATATGTATAATTTTTTTTTAATCTTAAAAGATTAAACTTGATTTCAAATAAGCGTGAAAAATTCGTGAAAACGTATCCAACACCGAAAAGAGAAATATAGATTTCTTTTGCTTTCATCCGTGAGACATTCTCCTTTCACCCTTGCAATTAAATCGATACTCCCTCTCGAATAAGAAAAAAGTAGCGTCCCTCTTTTGTAAAGGACAACTTTGTCATTAATCATGACCTCCCTGTATATTTATTGATCGTGCTTTTCGATAAGAAAGCTCTGGGAATGTCCAGAAAGGTGCTAACGTGACGGATGAGTGGGCCACGGACGCATTTCTAGAATGAAATAAAAAACAAAAAAAAAATACTATAAACAACACGCGGTTATAATCATTAATCATCTCACTATAAATGCTTTTTTCAATGCGCTCCAGTTGTGGAGTTTCAAGCGCTCTTTTCAAAGTACTATCAATTTATTTTCTTCCATTTTAAAATATTTTCAGAATTCAATTTTAAAAATATAGAAAGATTTTAAAAAGGGTTCGTTTTTTTCTTATTATTTTTGAAATAAACACGGTTCATTTTAATTAAATTATAGGTATGTTTGTGTTCACAAATTAAATAAATCATAATTATCTTCTTTTAAAAAATAGTACGACAAAGGTGCTAGAATGTATTTTCAGTCATTGATGCTTTTACTATAAACCGTGGAGATTGGCATCGTTAAACTACATTGTAATAATTTACTGATTTTCTTGTGTGTTTTTCTCTGTTGGCGATGAAATCTTTCAAAACCAGTTTCATCCTCAAAGCTCCAGAATGGTTTTTCAATCGCGTAGACAATCCGATAAAAATCTCATTTAAAGTTGAGCTATCTGAATATTCTCGCGAATTAGATTCTCTAAGAGGATTTGACATATTTCAATATCATCATAAAGTTTTACTCTTTTTATTTAAATTTCCTTGATAATTAAAGTTCTCTATCAATATTTTTACTATTTTTAGGAGAAAGTTTAAATTTATTTTACTAATTTAATATTATCTGATATTCTGCAATTAATTGTATTTTATTTCCATGAAATGATTATAAACAAGTGTATGAAATATGAAGAAATTAATTAGGTACGCTTAAAACGATATGATCTTGAAAATAGACTATAATAAAAAAAGATATTAAAGATTTATGATGCACATAGTAACTCTAAAGAAGAGAATGTTGAATTTCTATAGGTTTAAAGTGAATAGAAATAAAAGCTTTGTGGTATAGTACCTGGAGCTGTTATTGCCACGGCTAAGTTAATGCCTCGCACTTCTATAGCAGATAATAGTCTGACCACACCCACACCTTCACTACTTTTGATCCCTCGTTTTTACTTCTTCCACTCTTTATACGATCCTCTAATATACCCAAGAAATTTCACTTAGCCCGTTAAATCTTAATTTAGTTATCAACTGATATAAATAGATGTAGAAAACATAGTATAAAAAATATTTAAGGAATGAATTTACTCAATACAAAAAAACATTTTTTAATACATAAGATTTTATGAACTGTGAATATTTATTATTTTTTATTCTTTTTATTGTTTTTACGGTTTATTATTTTTCAATTAAATGACAGAAAATATTTTAAAACGGTAATAAAAACTTTGATATAAATATTTTCTTGTAAGAGTTTCAAATTGCGTGAGAGGATTGCGACAATCGTGAGAGAAGAGATCTTTGTTTGGAGTCACTAATTGGAGTTGACATTGGGGAATATTGTGTGATACGGAATAAACTTTTAATAGGTAACTTGTTACTTGATAAAGTGAATTTCTGATGCTCCATTCCTTATCGAGCCTGACCACACAAAACCAATTCCACTATCTACGTACACTGAATCGTAAAATCTATCTATAAAATGGTCTGACCATAGATACTTTCTCACTACTTGATTCTTGAGACGGAAATTGATTTTGTAAGTCGCACTTACCTTTTATATCACCTCAGTGTAAAAATAGCGTTTATAAAATATTTGCTCAATGAAAGGTAGGTAATTCAATTCCAAACGTGCAATTTAAAGTAAAATAAAAATGTATGTACAGTAACTAATAATAATAAAAGTAACAGCAATAACCTGAAGTGTTTTATATTAGATAGCATAAGTTATCAAATACTATTTGTTAAAGATGGCGATGATTCTAATTAAATTGAAGTGAACCATTGTCAAAAGCCATAAGTTATCAAATACTATTTGTTAAAGATAGCAATGATTCTAATTAAATTGAAGTGAAACACTGTCTATAGCCATAAGTTATCAAATGTCATTTGTTAAAGATAGTAATGTTTCTAATTACATTAAAGGAGAACTGTAAGGGGGGAGATTTTGAAGATCGACGACCTGGCAGGCGTTACATAATTGACCATACACCAAAATTAAAATTAGGAAATGAGAGAAACTAGAAAGAGAAGGAAATAAATGCTGCTAAATTAAAAAATAACTGTAACGAATTTCTTTTATTTCGCTAATTAATTTTTATTTTAATTTCAATGTAAATTAACATAATTAAAGAATGACATTATTTAGATGAATGCTGATAGATTAATATTTAAATCAATATATACAAATTTTGATTTGAGGGCATCTACATAAATAAAATATCTTTTATTATAATAACAAGAATATATTCAACATAATCTGATCTCAAAAGAAATCAAAATGATTTCGTAATTGTACAATTCGTCAAGAAAAGGAGTGCACGAGGCATAATATTCCGTTTCTTTCAATTTAATGTATATTAATTTCATGTTTGGTTCCAATAGATGAAGAACATATTTACATTGTTGCCAGGAACGAAGGAAACATAAAACTAATAGTCTATTCTTTAAAAACGAATAAAATATTGATAAATTATAATTCTTTAATAATTTCATACATTTCAATAATCGAGTTCCTTTCTCCACCATATACTTATTTCTTTAGATAAAGTACAATATTCAGGATGCAAATTCACGTGCGCTTGTGCGCGCGCATATTTTGCTAGTTATAAATAAAATTAATTTTTACACTTCATAACAAAATTAAATAAATAACATAATTACAAATGATCACCTTTGTGCTGTCGATGAGCCACAATTCGGTTGTGATACATTTAAAAACGCGACGTCTTAATATTTATGAGATGCACCTAAAAAATAAATATGAAGTTCTTGATCGATGAGAAGAACTTCAGAAATTTAAAATTTCTAAAATAGAAAAATACACTTAGTTACCTTAATTTCTTTTCGAAAGTTGAGTGTCACTGGTTAAAAGGGACTTGAGGTTTGTAGATGAAGGACAGAGGATCGACATTGTCGTAAAAAGTATACGTATGAAAGCTTTCAGGGTTGAAGGCATTGGCACTGAGCCAAAGATTATCTTCCCTATTCTCGAGACCTCTTATGAGGTGACTGAATTGTGTACCAGGTATGCATATATTTGTATCTTAAACGATTATTAAAGATTCCTTCGTGCTAGAAACTTGCATCCAGAATAAGATAAATGTCGAAAAATAAACTATAAAGCTGTTGTAATTGTAAAGATTTGTAATTAAAAGTAAGGTATAGAATTTAATGAGAAAGATGAGTCAAAGATCATTGTTTATTGCTAATTTTTCTTAAATAAACAATTTTATTGTTACTACAAAAGCAAAAAAAATTAATTGACGATTTTTTACACTTATATTTATTGTAATAGTTTTTTTTAAATTCTACGCTCCGCGGACTCGATCCCGGGACCCTTGGCACGAAAGTCAAGTACCTAGCCAACTGATCTATTGGTGGCTCTTGAGATTCTTATGAAAGATATAAAAGTCATTTGAACAACTGAGCTTATTTTAAAATACGGTTTATTAAGAGAAATAATAGAGAAATAATTGCAAAAGGAAATTGAACCAAAGTTAGAGAAATAATTAAAAAATCATTTTCTATTTTGTTTTAAACTATTATAAATAATAGTGATTTAAATTTTCCCAGAATTTTTGACGTCAAACTTGTTTGCTTATTATAAGTTTGACGTCAAAGATTCTGGGATAATTTAAATCACTATAAAACTAAAGTATAGCCGAGAAGGTGAAAAGAACTGTGAAAGAAGGATGGTCGGACCCTACGTAGCTCAGTGTTCAGAGCATTCAACCGCGTAGTGAATGTCCAAAAATTTTTCAGTTTTCAATTTTTCATATTATAAATAATTTTGAAGATTAAAAAAAATTAGATTTTGGACTTTGAAATTTTTTCTAAGTGATTATGAGGGCCGTGCCATGAGGGCCCCCTCCGTTTGCCCGCATGGATTCACCCTCATGAATTTCCTAATTTCTCGTGAGGGTCGTACAATGCGGGTCCTTACGTTGGCCTCCATGGATTTACCCTTATGAATTTTTCAGCTTTTCGTAAGGGCAAATCCATGAGGGCCAGTGCAAGGGCCCGCATAGATTTGCCCTCATGCGCCCCTGCCGCGGACCCCGGTGTCGTGTGGGCGCGAACGGGGCTTTTTCCACACGGGTACTTTAAAATTAAATTTTAATTTTGAAGATATGTATGACAGAAATGAAGAAAGCAAGTGATTTTTGCGGCCCTGTTTAAATGAATGTCAGCAAGGATTGTTATTTGCATGAAGGTGTGCACGAAATGAGAAGAAAATTCATTTATCTAATTTATTATTTACTAGAGTTAGGAATGTTCTGGAAATAATAGTTCAAGGAGCTCGTTAAGCTTCCAATTTTGTATATAATGAAGAAATGCTCCGCGCCTTTTCTTACTTAGGGGTAGAATACATAGAAATGAATTTTCTTACCATGTTACATTACATTGAATTGCAGAAGACAATGAATGGTAAGAAAGACAAGGCTAGGAAATTTTCTCAATCTGGGTCAGAGTCGACGACCAACAGATGGTGTGGAATGACGTCGTCGCTGTCGGGAATACACCTAACTAAGGAAAGAGAGAATCCAAAATGGTGAATTCTGCAGTAAGACTAGATCTCATCACATAGAAACGATCCTCTTTTATCGAGCTTATACGTGCTTGTGTGATAATAGAAGCCAGCTTATTCCTTCCATCTCCGCTTTTCGCATCCGGAGTGGATAAAGGTGCCAAGGTGGGGTCAGCGATAATCCTCCTTAGATTAAGATCGAAACGTTCAATTAAGATCGTAATGGAAAGCCGCGAATGTTGGAACAATATCAATGATAGCACATTCTATAATATTTGGAATTGTATTCATTCTTATCCAAAGCATGCTATTCACTGGCATATCCATTTTCTGGATCATTCATTATGCTACAAGAACCGTTGGGGACGAAGATTTCTGCTTTTCATACTGAGACAGACAATAACATCACCAAACAATTATACCTATTCTGCAAATGAGACAATAATAGCTGATGGATTTATGTTGAATATTCATTATCTTGAGATTAAATAGTAAACTGTACAAGAGTGAAATATGTCATAAAGATGCATCTACTGAAATAAGTTTAATTAATTAAATCTAAAGAAAAAGAAACATTTAATTTTAATACTAATTTCCCTTGTGTAGAGTGAATAAATTGAGATAATATGCATTGCAACTTTAAATTATTATTATTATATAATAATTGACAATCTTTCATTCTGTCCGCAAAGTAGGCGTTAAGAGGTGTGTAATTGTGCTTGAATTTCATTGGTTTTGAAAATTTTAGTCTTTAACATTATGAGGGCAGGTGCAGAGGTTTCCAGAATTTGAGTCATTAAGATTATTGCAGAGGGTCAGTGAGATAGTAGTGTGGATAATTACGTTAGTGATAAAATTCAAAATTGTTTCAGGTATGCAAATTATCTATTAAACTAAATTCTGGCAATACAATGACATAATAAAATATAGTTTCTGTTAGACACTATTTCATGTTGTTCTTTTACTGCTTCCTAAAAGAAACGGGAAAAGGATATTTTGAGTTATTACTGTCTAGAAAGAAAAATTGTGTTTATTTCCAACCAGAAAGATATTGTAAGATATTAATAAATGCTCAAAATATTAAATTGGGTCTAAAAGATAAAAGTCTCTTTAAAGACTGTAAGAGATAAGATAAAATCAGAATTTGTCAGCGATCATAGGCAACTTACCTCATTTTTAAATTCCTTTTATGTACAATCAGAGGAAGTATCAAAAACTCGAGAATTTAATCTTTGTAAGATATCTCCCTTTAAAATTAGAGATAAGTTAATTTATGTTACTGTAATAAATGATTAGAAATAGATTCTAATATCTCAAAATAAACTATATTAAATATTAATTGATTTAGTTTAAGTCAGTGAACTTTGAAAGTCAAACTTCGAAAGTCAATGTTAAATTCATAAGATAGTCCTTCAGGAAACAAGCTTAATTCAATCAAGTTTAGATAGCAGATCCAGTTCTCACTAAATATTTACAAAAATTATCAAGATATTATGTAAATTTCTATAAAAAACATGTTGCATGGAGAATTTTAAATACAATTAATATATTATAGATAAATTCGCATCTTTATAATACAATTAATATAAATGATTAATTTACAATTCATTAATATCAGTTCTACGTTAATTTAACGAAAGCTGTGAAAAGAGGAACAATAATTTTCTTTTTCTTCACAGCATACGATATCCCTGGGTATTATGAAAATGTCTTACAGATATTTATTGGAGATCCTATGGAGATCTATGAATATCCTTAAGGGAGTCGGTTTAGATATCTGTGAGATACCTTTGGAACATCTTTGAGACATCAATGGAACATCCATGGAACATCCATGGAACATCCATGGATTATCCATGGAATATCCATGCGATATTAGAACGTTCTTGTACATCCCTGACATGTCCCTGGTGATACCGACAATTTTAAGAATTAAATAATTGTTTTAAGATAGTTAAAATTTCGGACCCTTCAAAAGAGTTTCCAGGAATTTATAGGAAGGATGATCAAATTAGAAGCAAGGGTAAAAATTCCGGACCCTCGAAGAACTCCTGGATTTTTGCGAAGGGAAGGGGAACAATTTACCTAGAAGAAAAGGAAAATAAGAAACGAATCTCGGGCCCTTAGGAAGTTCCCAATACTTCGTTTAAACTCCAAGGAAAAATAATGGCAGTCTTTGGACCCTCGAAGAGTTTCCGAAACAATTGCAAACAGAAGAAAAGGAAAGAAAGGACCAAGAGAGAATTTCGGAACCTTCGGGAGATTCCAGAAATTCGAATGGAAAGCTGAAATAAGGAGGAAGGAGAATTATTGGACCCTTCTAAGTTTCCAAATAATTCTTATTTGGAAGAGAAAATTCAGCGAGAAAAGGAAAGAAGAGAGGAAAGAGTGGTATTTTTAGACCTTTCGAAGAGTTTCCGAAAAATCGTACGAACAGGAAAAGGGAAAAGAAAACTGAAGAAGAATTTCAGACCCTTCAGGAGTTTCCAGAAATTCTGATGAAAAAAGGAACAAAAGAAGGGAAAGAAGATTATTGGACCCTTTAGAAGTTTCCGAATAAACTTTAGAAGGATTTGGATGAAAGAAACTACTATGAAAAAGGTTGTTGGAAAAGCGAGAATTGGTCGCTTCAGTGTGCTGGTGGGAAAAATAAACGAACAGAATTTTATTTTGTTTTTTCTCTAGTATTTTTAATGATGGAGAATTTATTCGCGCAGGACTGGGATGTCCATTAGATATTTATAAATATGTACTTATGCTTATGAAATGTATTCTTATATAAATCTTACTATTAAAAATAATTCTTTTATAGGCCTGAAGAGGCCTTTCAAAGAAAGGCGAAAGCTTGTGTTTTTTTGACTAAGAAGTTGTCTTATGACTTCTAGTTAACAAAAAATTGACAATAAAACCGACCAGAAAGCAAACACAGTTTACATTTTTTAATGAAAAAACAAAAACACCAAAACACTACATCGTATTCTGGCCAACACTACATCTTTTTATATAATTCTTTTATCATTAAGAAATAAGCAATTATTAAAAATTAAATAAATTTTAATATTATGTTTCTCTTAAGTTTTAAAATAATTTAATTATAAATAAGTTATAAGCATTATTTAAGTGTGTATTTAATAAATTTTACTATAATGGTCTATAATTACTATAATTACATGGTCTAATGGTTAGAGCGTCTGAATGTAAAACAAAGAGTCTCAGTTTCGAATCCCTGCCAGGTTTTTTTTTCACTTTCACTAGAACGTTTTACAAATATCCTATGGATATCCCATGAACGTCTGAGGGACATCCCAGGGAGATTTATGGGACGTAATTAGACATCTCGAGGATATCCCAAAGCGCGGTGATTTGGATATTATTGGAATGTTCTATGGATATCCTGGGACATGCCTGAGACTTTTTTAGGATATCTAAAATATCTTTAGTATATCTTAGGGATATCCCAGCGATATCCTTTTCTTGAGAGGGGCTACTTAATAGTAACAGCAAAAGTTTATAGAATGAGAAAAACATCTATTACCTGAACCCTACCCATAGGAGGCGACACCACCAGGAAGATCCTCATAGTAGCCTTCAAGAAGTCATCTTGATTTTTATTGGTATCGTGTAGGACAGCTTCAGAAATACTAGAGCTGCCCTGAGCAGTTTTTCGATGTACTTTGCGTCGAATGCTACCAACTAGCCTTCGCCAATCCTGGCTGCCTCCTGAGGCGGTTGGGCCTTCTCCGCCCCCGCCCCCGCCCCCGGGTCCATCATGGCCGGGGGTGGAGCCCGGTACTTTCGATGGACTTAATTCTCTACTTTCCCGTCGACTGATGGTACCGCGACCTGACGGGGCCCCGAATGCGGACACCGTGGTGCTACCTGCCCCCACTCCTTACCACGGGCCTTGCCTAACCTCACTATCGACGGTCCCAGAATCACAAAAAATCACTCGGTTTCTTTGGCAATGTGTCTAGGTTTGTGTACTTTCGAAATTAACTTGATAGTGCACAATCACTTTTCCCTTACGATCGAATTTGTCATTAAAATTCTTCGACAGTATTTTACTTCTTGAAATTTACTTCGTGACACATCTTTGGAGCAAACTTTAAATAAGAGCATTAATTCATTGTTTAAAGAAAATGTTCCATTGTCTGCTTGCAATTTTCTATTTTATTTTATTGGTACATTCAAGCTTCTTTCGGATCACCTTCATTGTCCAATTAAACGAAACTTTGTTGTTTTAATTTCTGTGACACAGCTGTGTTGTTTGTACCGATTTAAATATTTGTAATCGATGAAATAAAAATTAATTTGTCATTCGTAATTCTCGATGTCATTCAGCTCCACTTTGGTAAATTCTCATTACTAGTGCATTGCAATGTCGGAGGTTTGGTATCTGTGTAAGGAAGAATTAAAGTGAAAGATCACTTGTCATGATGATTTAAATAATTTACTATATACGAACCACGAAGTCATTAAAGTTTAGTGTTAAAATCCAATAAATAAAATGGAAACAATACAATTTATAATTAATGTTTTAACCTTTAACATAAGATACAAATTGTTTTACATAGTAAATAGTTTTATTTATATTATAATTAACCCTGAAGCTTTGTGGTGTGTTAAATGGTTGATTGAGTTAAAGTCTCCTAAATTTATTAATAAATAGGTGCTAAAAATATAAATATTTAATAGAAAGTAAGTAGTAGTGTTGAAGTAAAAAATGTTTAAAAATTCAACATATGTTGAAGCCCTTATCAGAGCCTTTAGAGTCTAAGCCTAGCCTCTCAAGAGCTTCCTCAGAATCCGGTCGTACGACGGACGGACGGACGGACGCCATAGCGAAACTATAAGGGTCTCGGCCTCGAAACCCCAAAGAGACATTGGAAGGATCACTGAGGCGTCGCAGAGTTATTCTGGGTGAGCTCCTAATGGAAAATAAACGGTGGACTCATCTGAAGTTGTGTGAATGCTAAATTCTTTTTAGTTAGTCCTTTTAATGATCTTCAATTAGTGTTTCATTTCGAGCATCTTTTCTCCCATAAAAGAAAAGAGATACGAATAGTGTGTTCATTTGTTTTCAATGTATTTTTTACGAGATTCTCGTTTTTTCCGAGATTTTTTTGACCGATCAATTAATTTATCCTTAACCGGTTAAATGATTACTATTATAATTTAATAATTTGATAATTTAATTTGATTTTTAATTTGTGTAGGTTATTATTACTTGTTCAAATAATGGATTAACTTATTTGGTACGTAATTTTAATTTCCCGAATATTAAGAATTCATAATTTATTT